>PVJC01014794.1:0-35936 GCA_004026665.1 Murina feae
CAAGAATGACCATGCAGCTAAATATTTGGTCAACTGCTATTTATGAGTGTATTTGCTAATATTTCAGCAATTTTCAAAGAGTAAAGAACAATGAAATAGTCACACCTTTAAATTATCCCAAATTTGCAGCACTCCTCATAAGCTAAACGTAGCTACTATGTCCTGGGCGCTCGGCGTGCCCTAGACCCCTATTAGCATTGTCTCCCTGGCTGTTCTCCATTTTCCTCTGAGGTGGGAGCACATGTTGGTTTCAAGTTAATGAATTGATCATATTCACTGTGTGTGTGTGTGTGTGTGTGTGTGTGTGTGTGAGAGAGAGAGAGAGAGAGAGAGAGAGAAAGAGAGAGAGAGAGAGAGAGAGAAAGAGAGAGAGAGAGAGAGAGCTTCTCTCAGACTGGCTGTAGGATGGATGCCAGGCTCCTAACCACTGTACCTTTTCTTTGTCAATCCTACAGGGGTACCAATAGGAAATCACAACAATGCAAGAATCCTTAGAAGGGTAGCCTCTGGCTAGTCTTTCTTGTCTTCTGTCTGAGAGGATAGTGACAGATTCATTCCAGCTTTCCTGAGACTTTCCCAGGTTTAGCACTGAAAGACCCACCTCTCAGGAGCGCGTCCGTCCCGGCCAACCAGGACAGCTGGCCGCCCTGGGACTTGGTCACCTGGACCAGCTCGTAGAGCAGAGGGTCCGTGGATGAGCCATGGCAGGAAAAGCGTGTAAGCGAACCTCTGAGAGTGAACATGGAATTGTGCATTGACTAAAGAGCGGGTCGTCGTCGTGTCGCCAGTGGGTGGCAGCCCCAGCTTTCCGGCCCACGTCAGCCTCAGTCCCCGTTAGGAAAGGTTGTGCCCGCACCACGCCCACCCTGGTGGACCCACTCTCCCAGGGCCAGGGGTCAGCAGATTACCAAAGACATTTGTAACCTAGGCAAGGGCAAGTCTCATGAACCTATATCCTTGAGTTAATAACATTTCTTTGTAAGAAAAGGTTCCCAGGACAGAGCATTTCAGACATACTCCGAGTAATAAAAGCAAAGACTTCTAAATTTGTTCTTCTAGGTACTGTCTTTATCATCATGTCCTTAAGCGATAGCCATCCCTCTGGGAAGGCAGCCACATTGCTCGACTTCAGAGTCTGAGATCAGCTAACGTGTTTGCCTCCCCGCTTGAACTAATATTAATCTGAGTACCTGTCATTTGTATTGTTCTCCCCGCTCTATTATTTTTTTTTAATCCTCACCCAAGGATATTTTTTCCATTGATGTTTTAGAGAGAGTGGAAAGGAGAGACAGAGAAACACTGATGTGAGAGAGGTTGGTTGCCTCCTTCATGCACCCCAACCAGGGCTAGGGAACAAGCCTGCAACTGAGGCACGTGCCCTTGACCAGAATCAAACCCAGGACCCTTCAGTCTGCAGGCCAACCCTCTATCCACTGAGCCACACTGGCTAGGGCCCTACTTTTACTATTTTTGAGTGCCTGAAAATACCGTTGTAATTATTTCAGATTTATGAGTATTTGTATTCTAGATTTTCCTATGATTAGCATCCGTCTGTACGTGTAAACTTAGTGACCAGGGATACCTCAAAATAACAGTTGTTACAGCTAGAAACCAATCGCGTGTTCCCTAAAATTGTAGATAATTGCATGGTTTGGAAACTTCTTGCCTTGTGCAATATGACAGCTGCAAATGAAATTTAATGTGAATTCCTTAGACGTTCGATTTTGCCATCAAGAAACATTGATTTTGTTTCTTGCTGCAATAATAACAGTTAAACTACCCAGTTATTCAATCTATTCCAACCTGGGAAAGAATAACAAGCCGATATGAGCTCACTTGTGCTAGAGGCAGACTCACATATGAGTGTCATTGAGAAAGATTTCTCACAAGTAATTTTTTTTCACGCAAATAAGAACGTGGCTTAACACTTTGCATACGTTGTCTCATTTGTTCTTCACAACAAACCTGCACTCACCATCCACAGTGGTTGAGTGCTTAGCTATGCGTGAGCACTGTTTCAAGTACCTCACCTGTGTGATCTCACCTGTATGATCTCACTTGTATGATCTCACCTGTATGATCTCACCTGTATGATCTCACCTGTACGATCTCACCTGCATGATCTCACCTGTACGATCTCACCTGCATGGTCTCAATTCATCGTCACCGCGCCCCTGGGTGGAAAGGTTAGGGACACTTCCTTCTAAACCGGGCAAAAGTGGCTGAAGCTGGTGAAAGTACTCATCCCTGGCTGTCTAACAGGCCTCACCAGAGCTGGGTGACGTCCCAAAGAATTCCCTTCATACTCTCTCTGCCAGCATCTGGGTGTACTCGGTATTGAAAGCTGTCTGCAACAGTTCCACGCGTCAAGTCTTCACCCAAAAACACCCAGGGCAGGGACACCAGAGGAAGTAGCGGAGGGCCTTTTCTTGGAACCGTTCTCTTGTTTTCAGGAAGGAGAAGCCCTCCTGGATGACGGTTCTCAACTCTTAAGTTAGAACGAGGCCACACCAACGCCCCCATCTTCCGGAAGAGCTGGAATGCAGCGTTGCCTTGACTGGCGCCCAGGAGTGGTTCTCAGCGCTTTGGCCTCAGGGTCTGTTTTCACTGGTAAAAACCATTGAGGACAAGGCATTGCATTGTTTCTAGCCCAGGTCCCTGTACCTCAGGGATGCCCTCAGCTGTTTGTTGGGTAGGATTTCATCCACAGTGTCCTGATGCACAGAGCATGGGGCATCTTCCTGAACGCCTGGAACAATCTCTTCTTTCATTGGCTGGACATCACAGAGGAAATTAGGATTGCTCTTCATGCATATTCATCATGAACTTGATACACATTTTGCAGCACGATACACGATATGCAGCAACTCTTGGATGTAAGTGGATAACCATCGCATCTCTGTGATTGTTTTTTTATTTTATTTTTCGTGTTCTTGAATATGGTTTATTTCATTCACACCAACATGCATGATGAAGTGAGAGGTCGCTGTTGGATATGAATTCTCGCTCAACTCAGTCTTTGAGGAGGTTGATAGGAAAATTTGGCACAGGTGTGATTTTCTGCTAATTTAAGTTACTGTCTCAAACTCAATGCTGCATGCAAATGAAATACGCTGAATTTTAAGTTACTAAATAAGAAATAAAGCTCTTTCTAGATCATTCCTCCTAAAGGCTTGATGATGAACCTCGTGAGTAACTTGCACACCTGTAGTAGCAAGGATCGGATTTGGAGGTGGCAGAGTCAGCTTCACCATGACCCCAAAGAGCATTTATCAAGTCCAGCTGCCTCCCTCGGGGATTTATACGGGGGCCTCAGTGGAAGGAAGAGAGTGGCAAACCTGTTTCAATCAGGTTATGAGGTATATTTTATATGTGGCGAAACTCATCCTTTTCAGGGGACAGTCCTGAGTTTTGACAAACAAATTTGTCTATATTTAAGGAATTCTTTCCAGTGTGGCTCAGTGGTTGAGCGTCAAGCTATGGCCAGGAGGAGAGGGTCCAATTCTGGGTCAAGGCACATGCCCAGGTTGCAGGCTTGATCCCTAGTAGGGGGCGTGCAGGAGGCAGCCGATCAGTGATTTGCATTATTGATGTTTTCTATCTCTTTCTCCCTCTCTGAAATCAATACAAATATATATTTTAAAAGAAACAGAACAGATTATCATGCCAAAATACTTCCCCTTGCTTCTTTGTCCTTAACCCCTCTTACACCCTAAGCCCTGGGTGTCCACTGGTCCATTTTTTTGTCTCTATAATTCTGCCTTTTCTAGAGTATCATATAGATGAGACCACACAAGGTATAGCTTTTTGCCTCTGGCTTGATTCACTTACCGCAAAGCATTTGATTTTCATCTGCGTTGAAACAGGTCTGAGAGGTTTCTCTCTTGCTGCTGCGTAGTATGCCATCGCGTAGAGAGGCCATAGTTGTTTATTGACTGGCCACCTGAAGGATATTTGTTTTTAGTTTGGGGAAGTTAGGAATAAAGACACTGTAAACATTTGGGTACAGGTCTTTGTGTGAACATAAGTCTTCATGTCACTTGGGTAAATGCCAAGTGAAATGGGAGTGGGGTTGTTGGGTCATGTGGTATGTTTAAGCTATGGCATGTTTATGTTTATAAGGGAAATTACATGAATGTATAAGAAAAAAATGTTCCTTATAAGAAAATTCTAATTATTCGTGGTTATTGAAGTGAGCAGGATCATGGATAAACTAAAACACTAGCTGATAATGCTACTGTTGTTTTGTTTGAGTAGACATGGTGCGGTAGCTTTGCTGGAGATTTATTTTACTAATTACATTTTGCTCCGAGCTGATGTGTAAATTAGTCACTGTTCCCTGGGCACCCACCAGTGTTACAGCCAAGCAGAAGGCTGCAGGCCAGAGAGGAGGCCACCGATGGAGCTATCAGCTTGGCCACAGATAGTCCACAAAGTGGCTAACAAGCATCAAGACCATGGATGGGTGCCTGCAGGATTCTAACAGTTACAGTGACAGTTGCCCTATTTTGCTTCTGCAGGATATTGATTTTCTCTCTCTCAGGCTGCTCTGTGAGTCGGGATTATCCCCATTCCTTCATGTGAAAATGTGAAATTTGTTTCTTCCCCAAAGGCCTAGCCCAACTTCCACCTCATCCAAGTCAGCCAGCGAGTGTCCACTGGGTGCCCACTCTCTTTTTCTCCACTCTCCGACGGTTGCTAGGAGAGAGTTTGGCATATGTAAGGCTGTGTTTGTCCTTGTTAAAAAGGCCAAAATCTAGAACATGGATAAACACCAGATGCTGGAGAAGACATGGACCAACAAGAACTGTCATTCATTGCTGGTGGGGAGAAAAAATGGTCCAGGTACTTCGGAAGATAACTGGATGATTTCTGACAAGACTAGACAAATTCTTACTATACAATCTAGCGACTTTGTTCCTTATTATTTACCCAAAAGGAGTTGAAAGTCCACCCACACAAAAATCGGCATGCGGATGTTTATTCTCACGGTATAATGGTCAAAAATGGAAGCAGCCGAGATGTCCCTCACTAGATGCACCGTGGTGCACGCAGACAATGGGTATTATTCAGTGCTGCAAAGAGACGAGCTTCCCGGCCAGGAGAGGACACGGAGGACACGTAGGTGCATGTGACGGAGTGAAAGAAGCCAGTCTGAAAAGGCGACACGCTGCATGGTTCCTCCTACCTGACAGTCAGCAAAAGGCGAAATGGTGGAGGGATAAAAAGGCCTCTGGCTTCCAAGCCTTGGGCAGGGTACAGTGAGGGAGGGGTGAGGAACTGGAGCACAGAGGATTTTTGCTTTCCTAGTTCCATAGCCCCAGGTCTTCTTGCTCACCCTTGGAGCTTTTCTATTTCTTCTCAAGCCCTTACTCTTTTGCAGACCAAGCTCAGATATTTGAGGTGGTCCTAGCCTTCATCCATCTTGGAGGTTGAAAGAGGAACTTTCAACCAGGACAGCTCCCCCAAGAACCCTGCTTCTTCAGAGAGGAAGTGGGAGGGAGAGAGAGATAGAAACATCAACGATGAGAGAGAATCATGGATCGGTTGCCTCCTGCACACCCCACAGTGGGGATCAAGCTGGCAACCTGGGCATGTACCCTCACCAGGAATGGAACCGTGACCTCTTGGTTCATAGGTTAACGCTCAACCACTGAGCCACACCGGCCGGGCAAGCATGAGAATCTTATCCAGTTTGGCTGGCAGAACAATAATTTGGAAAACTTGAAGGCTGGGGGACTTTACGTAAGATTCATGATTGTAGCATCTCGTTGGGAAGGGCAGTAGCCACCAGCGCTTGCAGTGCATGGCGTCAAGCACCATGGGTTGGAGCTGAGCGCTGGCTTCCTCGTTGACACAGGAGGTGCTTTCTCCAGTTCCCCACCATCTCCAGCCTGAGCCTTCTCCCACATCCACATGTGGTCCCCACGGTCAGTGAGTTTGCAGTCCTTCCTCTTCCTCATCGAAAAGGGTCTCCTTTACTGAGAACACGAGCTTGAGTTTTGCCATCATAGAGTTTAGTTCTTCATCATTTCAGATTTTGAATTCCTTCTCGGTTGTCAGAGAAAGGGTTTGTTTTCCCTGCAGCAGGTTTCTCTCCGGGAACAGGTTGCCTGCTCGCAAAAAGGGAAGAAGGAGGGCTTTTTGGGGGAGCTGTCAGAAAGAGCAGATGCAGGCCCAGCATGGTGCCCCCATCCCTGCGAGGGGCACCCTGGCACTGTATTTCTAAAGAGGGGGACAGAGAACCCCTCTCCACCCCATGTCTCAATTTGCATTTCATTAGGCACCCAGTAGGTGGTTTGCATGTCCCCCATCTTCACTCACAGCTCTCCCTGTGAAGCCCAGCCTAGCAGAGAGGAACACACAGGGATGCTCAAAACAGGACTGAGTTCAAGGGAATCAGAAAATGCAGCTCACGCAGCGACTCTATTTTCCTTTTGAAGAGTGCCTTTTGTTTATCACACTTCTGAGGGAGGGAGGTGGTTGCTAGGATCAGGTAAACAGGAGGCAGGCCTTGGTAGGGGCGAGAGGCAGAGGGACTGGGGTTCTGCACTTAGCACCTCCATTTGCTGGCTGTGTGCTTCCGCATCAGTGATGTCAGGCCCGAGACTCGCTTTCCATACAGCAGAGTTGGCCTGGATGCGACTGGAGCCACGCCTCTAACTTCCCTGACCTCCTCCAGCTCCTCCTCCAGCTCCTCCTTCTCTCCATCTTTGTGGTTTCCCTTCTCCAGGGTTTCCTGTCTTAAATGTTGCCCCAGTAGCTCTAGGAAGGCCGTTTGCTTCCTTAGGAACTCAGTTGATAATATTATCTTGATCACTAAAGAGAAATCTTGCTCTTTCAACAAGAAAAAAACCCCGACACAACAATTTTGTTCCAGAATTTTATGAACTAGAAGATGGGAAACTATTGCCTGCAAGCACGCTTACCTTCGTTTTGGGGATCTTTTAAAAAATGGGAGAAAGACCAGGGATGATCAGAAAGTTGGTTGACAGGAGGCGTGAAGGGAGAGTGTGCGGGGGAGGGAGAATGTGTTAAGGTAGGCGCTTCTCTTCTTCCACTTCCCATAGCCCCTGCCTTTCTGTACGGACCCCGTGGTTCTGGAGAAACTTATTCCACTCCCGTTTGTAGGAGTGAATCCCATGACCGCAGTCAATCATTCCACCCCCCAATCCCTCACGCCCCTGTCTTGGTTATAACTGGAGTCTCTCTTTGCCTAGTACCATGTGCAGATGTGAGGCCCAGACGTGCTGCATGAGAGAAGCCATCTTTAGAATGATGCTCCCGCAGAGTGGGACATAGTCAGGGAATTCAGGAAAAATGATGAAAAAGTTCTCCAAATCACACTATTCCGAAGCCCGCTCCGACTCGGAATTTCTCAGTCCGTGGTCCGCTCGCTGCCGCTCTGAACGGGGCCTCTGTGCCTTGTGCTGAGATGGGGAGCTGACTGAAGGACGCTGAGTGGAGGGTTGGGATTGTTGAGGGGCTGATGTCGGCTTGCGAAGGTGACACTCAATTCCGAGGGTCGTGAATGCTCGGCTGAGGCAGGTGTATGTGGATAGACATCAGTGTCTTTGCTTGATGATAGGAACATTTTGCTAACATTTTATAAGGTTGTAAGGATGGTACTGGCCACTAAAACTCAAGGTCAGAAGTCAGGCAATGAGCCAGGGAGGGCTCTCCTCCTGGCTTCCAGTCCCTCTTTTCCCCCACAAGGAAGACCCATGGGGCCAGTCAATCCTTCCCCAAGCCTGTGTTTCCAGATGTCATCTCTATTCCAGCTTCTAGAACAGCCCCCGCAAGTATGAAAGCTGGTGTGGGTGTGTTTTCTTCCATTCGCTATATTGTTCTTTTTGAAAGAAAAAAATGTGTTTGCAAAGTTATTCGTATGATGTTTAGAAGACAGCATATTTCTTGCTAGGAATGTCTTCTCTGTGACATAGTTTGAAGTTTGTTTTCCTTTTTATCTCTGTTCCTTCAAAATGGCGTTTGATCTTTCCATTTTGCAAGATTTGCAGCCAACCTCTCTATAGTGTTTGTATATTATTCTTTAGTCAGATAAGAAAACAAGGCTTTATCTAGACATTTTCATAATAAGTATTGTTTTAAAAATAGAAATAACACTGGGAAAGGGACTAATCCTCAGTAGGCATGAGCACTGTTTTTTATTTTTTTAAATATATTTTTATTGGTTTCAGAGAGAGACAGAAACATCAATGAGAGAGACGTATTGATCAGCTGCCTCCTGCACGCCCCCCACTGGGGATGGAGCCCACAACCCCGACATGTGCCCTGACCGGGAATCGAACCGTGACCTCCTGGTTCATAGGTTGACGCTCAACCACTGAGCCACGCCGGCTGGGCAGTAGATGTGAGCCCTCTTGTTCCTATAAAAATACAACACAGAGCAGATAATGGATGGTCGGGGCCACGTGATTTCAAACTGGAAGCCTGTGGGATGTTTACATGCTCATGTTGTATTGCTTAACAAGCAATGAGGAATATGTGTCCTTTGTGACATAGTTTAAAACAGACTATTTCTTTCCGCTGCACATGATCGCTTTGCAGGCGGCGGGGCACAGGTGTGGTTTCCGAGCGCCTGCCACCACGGCTGCCACTTACCATGCCTTCATGGGCAGCACATCCGAGAGTCTCAGCCCCGGGCCCCCCAGGGGAGCTGCCGGCCTTGGAGGGTTTGGGCTGAGAGCTGAGCATTAAGCTGAGTGGAGCATTTAGTTTAGTTTTCAGGGGCAAAATCGATGATCAAAATGCACTGTCCTGAGTCTTTTTTTTTTTTCCTAAATAGAATTCTCGTCTATACTCCCTGCGCGAGGAAACACTAGTGATTTTTCTAACGGGGACAAGGAATGGCCTGTTGGACCCAATGAGTGGTTAGCGTAAGGAAAAATCTGACGAGGGGACACAGATTGAAAGTGATTCCACCGTTCACTCGATCATCGAGTCGCTGATAACGACATAGATTGAGGGTTTAGTTTGTCTTGAGAATTGAGCCATGTCCAGCAGAGCCCCAGAGCGCTAAACTCGGTAGCAATCCATCGGCTCGCTGTGCTCACGGATGGCGGTTTTCTGCTTCATGTGAGCAAAGTCCATTTTTCTCGAGAGCCCACGGTCTTTGTGACAGAGTTGAACGAAGAGCTGCTGCAGTGTCAGACTGGGGTGATGATGATTCAGAACTTTCCCCTCTTGCATGCTGTGTGGTCGTCTTCATATTTATAGGACTTTTCTGTTCTCATTGGACCAAATGCAGTGAACATAATAATGCATTCTCTATTAATTCTGCTTTGTACAACTGGAACGAATTCTGTCTCCTCTCCACTTTATGGTTTTGCACAGATTACTAAACACTCAGGCTTTTAAAACATGTTTCAGGGCTATTTCCTGTTTTGTTATATATTTTAAGTTGGTATGAGTATATTTGAGAAATTAGAAAATTAAGAAACTAGAAAAAATATAATTCACACATGTTTCTACCACCCAGCATGAACTGCTAGTAACATTTTTCTATATCTGCTTAAAGTCGAATTTGAAAATGTTAATAAAGTAATAAAATTATTTCATATGCATGTAAAATAGTCTTTCATCCCTATCAAAAGCTCAGCCTTCTACCCTGTGCCCCATCTCCAAATTTGAAATGCATCCATTTTAACCATATTTACTCAGATTAAAAGTATTTAATGTGCATGTGCAATAAGTAGACTTTCATAACTTACATTCACATGTGGTGTTTAAAAACTTTTTAACGTATACCAAAAAAGAAGTGTGAGAATTAAACGTCCATCAAGGGAAACAAGTGAACGAGGATTGAGAACATGAACCAAGGCCACGAAGTCACAGGAACAGTGGAGGCGATGGTCTCGTGGCCACCGGATCGTCCCACTGGATGTGGCTCCTGGGTTACTTTCAATTGGCTGCCCCTGTTCTAACCTGGATTTTGGCTTGTACCTGTAACTCTGGCTGTGGGACTGTCTTTCCTTTACCTTCAACTCAGTGTCCAGGTTGTCTTCTCACTTAGCGGGATGCTGCTCAGTGGGGGAGGTAGGGCTTGGCTTTTTCGATGGAAATAGAGGAGGGGCATTTTTTTGTTACTGTTTTGTTTCCATCCTCCAGAGCTAGGGAATGCTGTACTCCAGTGATTCCATTTAGGAGTCTGAATCTCGGGTAAGTGTAGGCAGGCGCAGGGACAGTTGAGAAAATGGTTCATGATTAGGTTTGCAACAAGAATAAGGGTTGATGATTTCTCCAGTTTATTTTTTATTTTTTAAGTATTTTTTTATTGATTTTTTTTTTACAGAGAGGAAGGGAGAGGGGTAGCGAGTTAGAAACATTGATGGGAGAGAAACATCAATCAGCTGCCTCCTGCACACTCCTTACTGGGGATGTGCCCGCAGCCAAGAATCAAATGACCAGAATCGAATCTGGGACCCTTCAGTCCGCAGGCTGATGCTCTATCCACTGAGCCAAACAGGTTAGGGCTCCAATTTATTTTTAACAGTATGTGCCAGTCACTGCTTCTTGTAATTTATAGACACTGTTTCATTTGATTCTTATGATAAGCTTATGTATTGAGAATTCCTGTCTTATTTGCTTTACATGTGAGTAAACGGGTGCTGTGATTCTAAGAAATCTGTCTCAGTTTATTAGATGTTGGATGAACCTCCGGGCATCTTGACTTCATAATCCAAGCTTAGCACCGTGATCAAGTGTCTTTAACAAAAGTCCATAAACAACACACGCGTCAAACTGTTCCTGTTGTGTAACCTGAGCCATGTTTTTATGTCCATTCTCTCTTGGTTACTTCCCAGGGTCAGAGCTGAGCCTCATAGCCCCCGGTGATTTGTTGACCTTTAGTGAATTTCTTTTCTCCTTGAGTTAGCTGAAGTCGGACTCCTGTTGGGTTGTAGACTGTGCTTCCAAGCTCTTAATTGTGGAACATTAATTTTTATCCACTTCCAAAAAAAGCTTACCACACCGTATCAGGGACTGAGCTTGACATTCCGGGTTAGATTTACGTGGTGCTGTTTATTTAAGCTCTTCCTTCCAATCCGTATACTCTTCCAGAGGAATGCCTCACTTCAAAAGAGAAAGCAATTCTATTTCCATCTTATTTTGACAAACAACTTGCTGGTTGATGTGGGTGGGATGTCACCCTAAGTTATTTCCATCCTAATCCCTGGAACCTGTGAGTGGTATTTTATATGGCAAAAGGGCCTTTGCAGATGTGATTAAGTGAAGGATTTTGCGATGGGGAGATGATCCTGGATCATCTGAGTGGATCCTAAATGCAGTCACAGTGTCCTTGTACAAGAGAGACAGAGGGACCTTTGGCTTCCGAAGAAGGGAATTCGGGGAGATGACAGAAGCAGAGATTAGAGGGGGGTGCTTTAAGGAGGAGGAAGAGGCTGCCAACCAAAGAATGCCAGCATCTTCTTGACGCTGAGGAAGGCAGGGGAACGGATTCTCCCCTCCTAGCAGCCGGAGGAGCCAACACTGTCAGCACCTTGGTCTTATCACTACAAGATGCATCTGAGACTTCTGACCTCCGGAGAATAATTGTGTTGTGTGTGTGTGTGTGTTTCCAAACCACTAAGCTTATAGTAATCTGTATAGCAGCAATCAGACACTAACTGTTGATGAAATGAGGTAGTTTTGTAGGCTTATGCTTGCTTTGGAGAACAGCACGTGTTGACTCCGTTATGTTTTGGGCCCGGGGAAGAGCATTGGCAACTCACACACACGCACAGCGGTCAGACAGTGAGTGGGCACTTGCGTCATGATTTCTGCTGTGGAGAAGGCAGAGCACTATTATGGTCAATGGATTTTATTTGGCGGAATGATATGAAAAGGCCAGTAGGCATAAGCTTGATTAATTGCACAGGTTTCTATCTCAGGTAATCTTAGGATTTTTTTCCATTAAGTGTCATCAACAATGGTTCTCTCTAGTGTTTTCTATGTTGGGAGCCTCTGAGCGTGGATAGGAGCAGCAGCAGGAATGAAGTTTGGCTGCAGCACTAACGGAATGTGACCTACATCTAAAGAGAAATCTGAGGGAAAATGTCTTACCAAAATAAAACTCCTCTTTTATTCTTAGAGAATGGAAAGCTCAATTAATCACTGTGGCTGAGTCATATGAAAGATTACAAGGCTTGTGCAGTTCCTGTGAAAGCTATGTCCCTCGAAGACGCTATATACCTGATAAGGTTTTAGAAATGTAATTAAAAATGTTATAAAGATTTTAAATGACCATAGGATCGTTTGTTGGGAAGGACAAAACCACCACAGAACCCCATGATTCTTTTCAACAGGAGTGTGTGTGTGTGTGTGTGTGTGTGTGTGTTGAGGGTAGTGGGGTGGAGTGAATGAGCAACTGTTAGAATTTCTTTGAATAATGTCTCACTACATTGCCATTGTTAATAAAATTATGGTTGGTGCATCAAGCAGAATACATTTGAAATAAATAGCTTCTAAACCGATATTACAAGGATTTCCAATACCAACTTGTTTCATTTTCACAGTGTGTAGGTAACAGGAGGGAGACACATCTCAAGGTCATTGCTTATGCTGTGGTTATACATCTCACAATGCCTGGCGGGTGTTTCTAAAAGAGTGGCTGAACACATATCCCACCCAGGATGGCTATTCTCTCGGATGCGGACAGACACATATCTATCTAGATAATGAACTGATTCTTCTTTAATGTATGTTTGTTTGCATCCATACAACACAGGGCGCATTCAGCTGTGACTCATGAATAAATCTCAAAGATGCCTGAGAAAACACAGCATTCACATTCTATTTCCAACTAACAGTAAGGGGATAGGAGAAGAGGATCATTCTATCGGAAAGAATGCTATGTGATCGAACGCCTCTGGATCCTTTGGGGAGGAAAGGTTGTACATCATGGAGAATTTACATGTTTTAGATTCAAACCTTGCTCATAGAGACCAGCACATTTTGTCATCTTTGTTGCCATTGTTGCTCTTGTTACCATTATAATAGCATCACGACTTTTGACACTAGCCAGAGGTCATTTTGCTTAGTCAATTTAATGAATGAAGCCACATTGCGCACCAACTGTATGCTAAGTTTGCTTCTGTAGGATTAAAGTAACCGTTTCTTTCCACAAGAAACGAGACGTAGAAGAACAGAGTGACAAGTATAATTCTTCATTTGGCTCAGCCAAATGTGGCACACGCACTCACCACTTTCCTATCCAGTGGCCATGGCATACTTTGCTATAATCACTCAGCGCACTCTCTCCTCCCTCCCCCTCCCTCCCTCCCGCCTTCTCCCTTCCTCCCTCCCTCCCTCCCTCCCTCTCTCTCTCTCTCTCTCTGAACTTGGATGCTGCTTCTCAGCATCACATGCCAAAAAGCCACTGCCAATGGATTGAAGATGACATTCTCAGTAAGACTTATTTGCACTGCTTGTTCTCAACTTTATACAAGTGTCTGTCTTAGTTTGGGCTGCTATGGCAACCACAGACTGGATGGCTTACACAACACACACACACATTCCTCACAGCTTTGGAGGCTGGAAAGTCCAAGATCAAGGCGCCAGCAGATTTGGTGTCTGGAACGCCCCATCTTGCTTCACCAAGGACCATCTTCTGTTGTGGTCTCACAGGGCAGAGGGTACTGTCTAGCAAGCGCATCTGCTGCCTCCAACAGAAGTCTGAGTACTTCTACCCACTGCCTCTTGGTAGTAAAGTCACCAGTGAGAACACAAGGCAGTCAAGTACCAACTGGAGTAACACCTTACTCACGTAGAAAGAGACAGAGCAAGACCAGCTTCAGTAGTGGAAGTGGGTTCCCCATGGTCAGTGGGTCCTTCCTGGCAGCCAACACAGGGCTTTGGCCTGTTTACACTCCTCTTGTGCCACAACGTGACCTTGGTCACTCCCCAGAGAAGGCACATATAGCAGTGGGTTTGAGCAGGTGGCATGTGACACACACTGGAGTCTGAAACAGGGATGTTCCTACATAAGGTGAGGAGTCCAGCACAGGCTGGGAGGACTCTTTATCTCTTGGTAGGGAAAGGTTGCAGATCCAGCCAGGTGGTGTGGTTCAGTGGTTGAACATCAATCGATGAATTAGGAGGTCATGGTTTAATTCCTGGTCAGGGCACACACCTGGGTTTTGGGTTGGATCCCCAGTAGGGGACATGTAGGAGGCAGCTGATCAATAATTCTAAATCATCAATGATGTTGCTCTCTCTCCCCCTCTCCCTAAAATCAATAAAAAATATTTTTAAAGAGGTATTATAGGTCCAAGGTCCATTTTTATGTGGGCAAATGAAGGTCAAAAGGCCTCATGGAAGAGAATGCATTTCCCAGCAGACACTAAGCCCGTCACAGGGCTCCACCTCCTGATATCCTCTCATTGAGGCGGAGACTTCAGCCTGAATTTTGGGGGACATAAATGCTTAGTCCGTAACAAGAGCCCTCTTATCTCATCAGTTACCCATATACTGGAAAAATGAGGATAACAATCTCTACCCTCAAAAGAGCTAGTGAAATAGAACAGGCGAAAGTTCTGAGAAGCTGAAAGGCCAGACAAAGGTAGAAGCTGGCTGGATGAGATGGGTAGTGTACGTGAGCTACACAGTAGTTAATTATGTGTAATACCGTGATCAGGAACATCGCACTTCCGGTAGGCCTGAACTTAGTTTTGAGACCAAATCCTACCCCAGAATGGGGGATTTCCTCTTTATTTGCTTATTCATTCATTCATTCATTCATTCGATAACTCAACAAAGAGCTCACCTTCATTGGGCCAGCATCTGTGCCTTCTGAAAAGACTTCACTCTAGCTGGAGGAGAAACGCCGAGCTGCACACTGTTTTGTGTCTTGGAATTGTCTGCAGCTCTGGGACCAATTAGCATTTAATGTCAATATATGTGGCAGAAAGCTCTCTGTGCTCACTCAGTTTGTTGTAGTCCTAAGCTCACCTGCCTCACAGATCTTCCTAGAAAGAGAAGATGCTGGAAACACCATAATGTTTTCAGCCCAGTTGGGGCACACACAACTTTGTAGCACAGAAAATTCAGCACCTTTTGGCTAAGGCATCATAACTGTTCCAGGGGGAAAGAATTCTCATTGAGCAGATTGGAAATAGCCCTCCTTAGCACTTTTTTTTTTTTTTTTTGGCACATGCTAATTATGCAGGGCTCTTTTTTTAAAAAAGTATTTTATTGATTTTTCATAGAGAGGAAGGGAGAGGGATAGAGAGTTAGAAACATCGATGAGAGAAACATCGATCAGCTGCCTCCTGCACGCCCCCTGCTGGGGATGTTCCCACAACCAAGGCACATGCCCTTGACCGGAATCGAACCTGGGACCCTTCAGTCTGCAGGCCGACCCTCTATCCACTGAGCCACACCGGTTAGGGCTATCCAGGGCTCTTGATCAATGAGCATTTTGGAAATGACAACTTCAGAACAGTAGACACCAAATATCTTAAGTATTTTCTTGTGTGAGACACCTGGTACTTGTGGAATCTTGACTCTAAGACTGAAATGGTATTGGAATTCATTCTGTGTGCTCACATAGTTCACTCATGATGCAAGAATGGCAGTCCCATTACGAACATACCTGTGAAATGATGAAAATTGTACTTGATATTTTCTGATGGAAATGAAGATAGGAGACAGGAGATAAAGAAAGGGGGAGAGAAAAAAACCACATGTAAAGGAACAGTCATTTAAAAAAGACGAAAATGATTAGTTTGCTCTCTCATCAGTAGGGATTATGAATTCCGCTTTTGCTGTACAGAATTGTTTTGAGGTGCCTATTTGTAAGAGACTTAAAATTCCTTGGAGCGTTAGAAAACACGAGATGTGTTCTGTCATCCCAGTTCTAGCTTACAGTAATGTCAAATAATGTGTTTGTAGTCAGAGAAAGCCAAATGGTCTTCAGTTTGTCAGGAACATCCTGGTGGATTTGGGGGACCTTAATCATTATCCAACAGTGCACTTACCTAGATTTACAGGGCTCAGAATTCCAGGCATCACCAGGTTTATACACGTAGAATGCTGATTTTTGTGTATTGGATGCATTTAACCTTTGCAAACCATAGTACCTGTGGTACAGTAACTTGGAAAGTTGTGTTTCTTTAACATGACATCTCTCAGTAGATGCTAATTTTCATTTCTGGTAAGTGCTTGCTCAGTCATTTCAGTCCATGTTGGTATTGGATTATTCAGTATCACAAGAGAGCTGTCAGAGAGTTACATGAGAATAGAATGAGTACAAATTTCAATAGTTTGCCTCTAAGCAGTCTATTAATATAGTCAGTAAGCCCTTTGAAGTCTTTCTTTGCACCTCCGCTGTGTTCAAGCAGTCAAGATTAAAAACTAATTATGCATATGTCATCAGTACCAATATTTGTAATTAATTTGATGTGCAGTACTAAATAATAAACCGGGGTAACATTTTAACAGGCTATGTGAGCAGTCATTAATGGTTCCTTTTCTATTGCCTTATTCATTTTTAGAAGTATATTACAGGGGTCTTCAAGGCGTGTGCAGCCCAGATAAAGCCCAGTGAATGTGATTAGTTAGCAGCAATGCAGATTGTCCTCGCAGCCTTTTCCTTCAGCCTATTGTGGTGCCGTGTATTTCAGGAGATGAAAAGAACTCTGGAGACAATTCATGTCTGTGAATTAACTTCATCCGTTAGGACAGAGGCAGTCCTTGGGAACTATGAATTGTGATGGAAGGGGGAGTTGATAAAAGTACATCTTGGGTCATGTTCCTTCCAGGAGGATACAAAGCAATGCTGGTATATAACCTCCTATGTTAGTGAACAGAGCCAAATTTGGGATGACATATTTGAATCATACTAGTGATACTATAGAGCCTTTACTCCATTTTTAGAATATAAACATCTCTCCCCTACCCCCACCAATTGGTGTTGACAATTCTGTAATTGTTGGTTTGTTCCTTGGCATTGTAGAAAAGATCCAGGATATATATGTATATATATATGTGTGTGTATATATGTGTGTGTGTGTGTGTGTGTGTATATATTTTTTTATATTTATATATTGGTATCTAGCAAGGTGCTGGATTCATTTGAGTGGCTACACAATTATTAACTGTTGAGTGAATTGTCAAGTGAACTAGCATTAGGTAATTCTGTGGTGCTCTGCTTCTGATGTTCTAGCTAAAACCAGAACTGTCATGTTCTATGGCCCTATTTCCTTTTTCTGTGCCTTAAATCATGCGTGTTTTTATACAGACATGGACTGCCCGTCTTCAATTCCTGCTTGACCACATCACAGCCTTTCACTGTGGTTCAGCTCAGAGGTTTCCTTCTGTCTAGGCTTTTTGGCCGCAGGAGGGAAGACTTCTCTTCTTCCTCGTCTCTTGGAACAGCTTGGTAGCTGTTGGGCATGGGTAACGATGTGGCTTATAGGTGACCATAATACATGTTGCACTTTCGGTACTGAATTTAACAATCTAAAAAATGGCTGTGTTCTCCACAGTGGCTGCGCCACTCTGAATGCCCACCAGCAGTGGACTAGGGTTCCTTTTTCTTCGCATCCTCGCCAGCACTTGTCCTTTGTTGATTTGTGGATGGCAGCCATTCTGACAGGTGTGAGGTGATACCTCATTGTCGTTTTAGTTTGCATCTCTCGGATGATTAGAGACTGAGTATTTTTTCATGTCTCTTGGCCTTCTGTATGTCCACTTTGGAGAAGCGTATACTTTAGGTCCTTTGCCCATTTTTAATTGGATTGTGTGTCTTTCTTTTGTTAAATTATATATATGGAATCTAATGAACAAAATAAACTGATGAGCAACATAGGTCCAGAGATACAGAAGCATGGAAGAGACTGATGAATTTCAGAGGGAAGGCAGGAGTGGGGAGGTGGTGGAGAGAGATTAACCGGGGGATTTATAGGCGTATATACACAGCCCATGCACACAGACAATAGTGTGGGAAAGGCCTGGGAGGGGCAGGTGTTGGGTGGAGGGATCAATGGGGAAAAAGAGGGACATCTGTAATACTTTCTACACTAAAGGTAAATTTAGAAAAATTTAAATAGCATTTGAAGGATAGTAAATAGGGTATAATGCAAACTAAATACGTGTTCTTTGCAAAGTTTTATTACAAAGATATACAACTTGCACACATTCGGAAGAAAATCAACTAGCGTTAGAACTTTGACCAAGGAAGGCTGCTCAAGTGCCAAACACATTTGTTCAAGACCCCAGAACATTTCCCATCATGTGAGAACAGTTATGGTTTTTCATCTGAACATGCCAGTAGGCAGCTCTTAGCCATGGGTGACCATATGTCGTTCTATAGGGCCTTTCCAGGAGCAAAGTGTAGGTAGGATTGAAAGAGAGAAAAAGCAAGTAGGGCTTTTGATGTCATAAGGGGCATGGAAATGTGAGTGAGTGCATACAAGCTCGTATATCTCTGCTTCTGTGTCATGAGGCATGCGCATTGTTTCATGCTGCTTGGCCCTCTCGGTCCCCTCCTCTCCCCCCCGCTCTCCCCCGCCCCTTAGCACCTCACCGAAAGCCTCTGCGACTGCCACATGGGGTGCTCGTGAGCTGACCCCAATTGCCAACAGGCAATTGCCTTGAACAAACTGCCCTCCTGTTCTTTGTGGCCACCAATGAAAAGGCGGTCCTGCTCAGGAGCGGGGCGAGAGGACACCATCCACACTAGCCTGTCTGATGCATTGTGTGCATGCAAATAGCAATAAAGCAACAATAGCAAGTGCTATTACTTCTTCTTATTGCACGTTTAACATTTTTCAGAGTTCCAGAAGTCAGAACCTCACTTTACGAAAAATACTTCCCTCAGAAGCGAAGGCTCTCATAGCTAATCGGAGGCCGAGTCCAGAGCTGTCCTAGGTCTGTCCTGCTTCTGCCTTCGGTCCATCCTTGGGTTCTGACTGCCCCACTCCAAGGCCTCTTCACCTCCGCACCATGTGGCCTGACTGGACATGGGATTCTTGGGGCCGGGGTCCTAGCCCACGCGTCTTGATGGCTGAATGTCAGTCCACGGTCCAGCGGGCTGACACGGTAGCGCGCTCCTCTCCCCAAGGGGGACTTTGCTCCCCAGGGGGACAATTTTGCAATGTCTACAGACATAATTTTGATGGTCGTGCCTGAGGGTGGTGTCACAGGTGTCCAGTGTAGAGACCAGGGTTGCTGCTACCCACCCTGCACGCACAGGACCATCTTTCAGGACAAAGGATTGTTGTCCGTGAGCAGATGTCTTCTCCATGAGGATGTCTCCCTTCATCTTCCTGTCACACCAGGGAGGGTGCATGTCCCACTTTGTCCTGCTCTGACGCTGTGTTGTATGCCATGGATCCCTTTCCATTATCATTGTCTGCCACATCTGGTTTCCTCACTAAAACTTCGACTCCTCGAGGACAAAGGCTGTCTCTTATTGTCTTCATAGCTCTGATTCCTTCTTCGCTTTTGAAGTATCTCATATTCCTCCAAGTCATGAGCCCAACCCACCATGCTGACCTGCTCCAAATGTCTTCTCTATGTTATGTTCACCATATTGTGGAGTGGGGTTCTCCTAACCTATTCTCATTAGGTGTTTTGTTTGTTTTTAAAGCCCACATCATTTTAAAGGAAATGGAAACATGTTTGATATGTTTCATTTCTATAAAAAAGAAAGATGTAAATTGATGTTTACATGCCTTTGGGGCTTTTTAATATATAAAACTTTCCAATTGTTGTCCCCACCCCCCCATGGAATTAATACAAAGGAAAATGCCTTTAAACAATAGAAGGTCATGGCTCAACCCTAAACGTTAAGTTAATGCTACTTTAGTAGGTCAAAGCCTTTTCCGAGAGCCCAGATGGCAAAGTCCCAGTTGCATATGTTCTCTGTCTGCCAGAGGCAGAGCAGGGGGTAATGACCTTTTGTTCATCTCTGCATCTTTTTAAAAAATATATATATATTATTGATTTTTTACAGAAAGGAAGGGAGAGGGATAGAGAGTTAGAAACATCGATGAGAGAGAAACATCCATCAGCTGCCTTCTGCACACTCCCCACTGGGGATGTGCCTGCAACCAAGGTACATGCCCTTGAACAGAATTGAACCTGGGACCCTTCAGTCCGCAGGCCGACTCTCTACCCACTGAGGCAAACCGGTAGGGCTAACTCTGTATCTTTAGCCTTGACTCATGCTAGGATCAGGGGTGCCATCCTTATACGCCTGCATCATAGCATTGAGGGGAGCATCACGTGACGGACGTGAAAGGAAGTGGACACAGTAAAGACCCCGACTCATTCTGTCAGTGGGAGGGCAGATGGATGCAGCCTCTTTGGAGGGAAACTTGGAAAAGTTGACTTAGATTTTAAACACGATCCTTGATGGAAACCACCTCCGACTGCTCTGTATTTACCCTGTCGATACACTCACAAAGCTATGGCAACGTGTAAGCATGAGAATAGTCATTGCACTAAAGACTTTCATTACAGAAAAAGAGAACACAGTGTAAATGAACATACTTGGGAACAAGCTAAAAACTTAATGGAGCACTAAATGGTTGATAAAATCTACGTATGTCTATGCTCACACATACATACTATTATGGAAAGAGCACCGAGAGAAAGAGTATGTAAACAGAAAAGCCAGGGTATGTCAGTGTGTGTGGTGGGTTATCCCATGCACGGAGGAGAGTGATATGCAGGAGGGAACCAGCAAAACAGCCAACCTGCAGGGGAAATGTAGATACTTCACAAGTCCACACAGAAGACGCTTCCCTGGTAGAGTCTGTAAGAAAACATACAGGGGTTGCCTTTGGGGCAAAGCCGGGGGAAGCTTTTAATTTTCATGTTATGCTCTGTGATTGGATTTTCATGCACGTGCATGTGTAAACAGTGGGCTTATGGGACAGTTTGGCTTTTTCAAACGTATTTTAGACACATGCACAAGTGCATATGCACACTCTCTCACACATTATTTATGTTTAAAGAAAAAAATTGAACAGTCCGATCCTTAGACTAGTGATGAGAGCAGGTAGGTTTGGTGTGGTTCCTAGTAAGCCCCTGGTCTAGTTATATCTTCTTGGGAAAATAAGGCTGTCTAAACCCCTGTTTTCTGAGGTGAAATTGGAGGGCAAGAACGGGCTTTTAAAGGCTATTAGGAGAGGTCCACGAGAGCCTAAACAATGCATGAAGCGGACTGTGCCCTCTAACATGTACAAGCTCATTCAGTTATGTTTATAGCTATTGCTAGTGTTCTTATCACAGTGAGAGAGCCAGCACCTTTAAACCTCTTTCTTCATTAAGGAGATGCATTCAAGGCGATTTGGACCGCATCCTTGGTTCGGGCTCGTGTTAGGACGATGGCCGTGAGAGGGGCTCCTGGGCAGGCCTGGCTGGTGGCGGTGGATACACCAAGCATGTGGAAGCAGGAGATCTTATTTGAAACACGTTCCCCACCTTCCACGTGTGGCCCTGAACGTCAGCGCCGTGCCCCTCGGGGTTCCCAGCAAAGACATGGCCTCCTAACCACGTGCTCAGCCCTCCTTTCCGTGAGAAGCTCCAGCGCCGGGGACTCTCCCGGAGCCCTGGTCTCCGCCTCAGCGTCCTCCAGGGGAACATCTATCCCCAGAATAGATGTTTCTAGAGTTTGAGGACATTGAAAGTGTGCACTCCTGACCCAAAACCATTTCTTGATTCAGAAAAGAAACCGTTCCTGGAAGTGCTTCAGGGCGAAGATTCGGAGGCGCAGCTTTCCATTCTGACTTGAATTGCAAACTCACATTAAAAAACATTAAGGATAATAAACTGGAAATTCAATTACCAGGCTCGAAGCCAGAACACCGCACACTCCGTTTGGATTTGCATCTTAACTTACAGCTCCTTCCTGCCAGAGTTACTTACGATTCAGACCTTTGCTCGGGGTATGCAAAGCACTCAGTGCACAGACGACTTCGCGCCGCGTGCTTTCTGATGGGCCTGCCCACATGTCGTCTTGGATATGAGTTTAAATGAGGAGGGGATCGGAAATATTCCTTTCTCTTACTTTTATGTTTTCATGATTGCACTTTGGGAGGCCACCGAGTGACATGACCAGGGTTTGAAATTTCCATACCAGGTGGGAAGTCTCTTCCTGGATCCCAGGCGGGTTTCCAGATCTAATTTGCCCATGTAAACATTCATGCTGAGATGTGAACTACCTGCCCTCGTGAAGATGATTCCTTGCTAACGAAAGCAACGATAAGGATACAGATTTTTGGCGTGCCTTGGTGTTTTTTCTTTTGATAGTTTGAATATCCAGACGAGGACCGACCTATGAGTCTGGGTGAATGACTCTCAGGATGGGCCTCTGCAGTTGCTTTTTCAAGAGCGGCGTGGCTTGGCCAGGAAGGGTGCGGGCAGCGCTATAATGCTGGCCACACTCCCTAGGTGGAGTGAATCATGCTTGGCTATTGAACCTGCAGCCTGAACTCACTCAGTGATGTTTCCATGTCCAGGAGTGTCCTGTGGGTGAGGCTAACTCCCAGGTGGCCCTGTGAAGTACTGTGTGGACTTCATAGTATTTGCTGTTATTGATACATATGCATGTACACATTTGTACAGAAAGAAAGACACACTGTACACATGGGCATCTGTGCTGAAGCGCGCAGCCAAGTGTCAGCACATTAGCAGATTGAAATGAGCTGCCTGGATCTATGAATAGCCCTGGCTCTCCAGCTTCTAAAATAAAGATTCCAGCACAGCTGGACTGCAAGCTGAAACAGAACGGGAGCCTACAAGCCCGCGCGCAGTAGTACTCCTAGTCTGTGAGTGCTAAATAGAGTTTGGAGCTTTGCAGATTTGCGGAGCTGCCTATAAAGAAGCAACCACCTTGAAATGCTAAGTGCTTTCTTAAAAAACAGCTTCATCTCCAAACAGGAAATGGCATTGATTCTACCTTATCAATCATGGGAGTTTGCAAACCTGTCTGATGTCTCATTCAAATCTGAAAGCGGAGTTGAATCCAGTAGTAGACAGGGTCCGCGTTGGCCGCATGGTGTAGCGGAAGGACAGCCCGAAGGCCTGCGCCCGCCCGCTGAGCTTCCTTTCCCACCAGGTGTCATCTCTGGAATCCCACATCAAATGCCTGGACGTTTACTTCAGTGCCTTCCGCAGTCCTGTCCCATTTCCCTTCTCGACTTGCTTCGTGCTGTCCCCTCCATTCCTGCCTGTACCCCAAGACCTACCGCGTGCTCCCCTCACTGCCCCCTGAACATGCCACACTCGGTGCTTTATTCCCTCTGCTGCTTCCTTCATGCTCTCTGCTCAACCCACGTGCCCTTCCTTCCTCTGCTCTTTTTTTTAATTTTTTAAATATATTTTTTATTGTTGATAGTATTACAGATAACTCCGATCCCCCCTTCTTCTCCCCCATCTTCCCAACCCCCCAGGGTCTTCACCACCCAATTGCTCGTGTCCATGGGCTGTGCATAGAAGTATTTAAGTTCTTCGGTTAATATCTTCTCGGGTCTTATTTTGTTGGTCAGTTCATTTTGTTCATTAGATTTCACAAATAAGTGAGATCATGTGGGATTTGTCTACTCTTCGAAGCTCATTTTGAATAACTCCTCCCCATGGCATTTGCAAGACCCTTCTCCCCCCCCTTCTCCCTTCTTCCCAGCCAGAAGAAATCCTGTCCTCCTGCTGTCCCCGTAGCACTTGGTTCTTGATTGATGGGGGAAAGGACCCCGTCCTTTCAGAGTGTCTGCCCCTCACTTGAGGGAGCTTCTACCTCCTTGTGGCCTTCACCTGTGATCCTGGACCAGCAACATTGCTTTCACTTGCGAGCTTGTCAGAAAATCGGAATGTCGGACTCTGCCCCAGATTTCCTGTATGAGAAACGCCTTCTCACATGCTCCCCCAGGTGGGTTCCCAGGAACAACATTTGAGAAGGTCGTTCCCAAGGACAGGGAACATGGCTCGGTGAGCCTGCATTCCTTCCCGGCACCTAGCAGGTGAGGTGTTCACTCCACAGCTAGCGTGGGTCACATGCCAGGCTGCACTGAGAGCCAGCGATGCAAAGACATCGGGGTGGCTACTGTGTGGCCCGGTTCAGCATCCCAGCGATGAGGTGGGAAAGGGCCACGTCCACTGAAAGCCTGCAGAAGGTCTCACAGCCAAAGCAGTTCTGAGAGACAGAGGCCTGGACCTTACGCAATGGGTCTCTTCCCGGGAGACTTCCCGGAGCCCTTCCATGTCACTGGGCCTTGTGACAGGTCCAGAGGGGTGTGTAGTTAGTGTGCAGCGTGCCCCAAAGGTGCTTGATCATAGAAACTTCACGTGTGTGATTACGTGGGGCCCATTTTGTGGGATTGAAGTTTTTCGAGACATGCATTGGAAATATCTACGCTCGTGATTTTGGAATTCTTTTTGTGTGTTTGGCCTGGGCACAGTGTTTGCATGGTCTTACCTGGTGATTTATTGATGCAGCAGCTCTCGAACTTTCCTTCTCAACTGGATTGTAAGAGCTGAAGGAAGAATCTGACGCTTCCGTGCTTTTCTGTCCTCATTTCACACTGGCCCACAAGCACTCTTTGTCGATGATTGTTCTGGGTTTGACCTGCAGCCAAGCACAGGCCCGTGGCATGGTGAACGCTGGATACATATCTGATCGACAGCAAGTCCGCAGGGGATTTAACACAGCGGGAAGGTATTCCATTGGGGATTGTAGTGCTGGCTTGGCCATCACCTGTGTTGGTTTTGAGCCAGTCACTACCCTCTCCAGGCCCATGCGTCTACTCTACCTGCCGAACATGGCCCCCAGGTGACAGCCTTATCGGTCTGTAAGCTCCTGATCCTTCAAGTAGATGTAAAATGCCATTAGAAAAATCCAGAATTTAATGTTGGGGGAAACGCTATGCTCTGTTTTCCTGGAAATAGTACTCAAAAATTAGAGAAAGGCAATATTGTAGAGTAAAGGAGCGTTGTCACCTCCCAAGTCCTGATACAAAGGTTTCTTGAGGGAGGCTTTTAGGCCTGACATTCTGTGATCTGTAAATTAATGCGAATAATAGGTTTCCCTCTGTCATTATTCATTCTGAACTGGAGCAAATCTGAGGATATTCAGCCTTGCTCATTTCACAAGTAGCTACTGGAACCACAAGTAGATGAAAGCTACCACAACAAAAGAATGTAAACATGCCTTGCCTTTTTAAAAATATATATTTTTATTGATTTCAGAGAAGGAGGGAGATGGAGCGGGAGAGAGAGAAACATCAATGATGAGCCAGAATCAGTGATTGGCTGCCTTTTGCACGTCCCCTACTGGGGATCGAGCCTGCACCCCTGGCATGTGCCCCTGAGCTGAATCAAACCTGAACCCTTCAGTCCGCAGGCCGACTCCCTATCCACTGAACCAAACAAGCTAGGGTGACTTATAGAGCATTATTAACGCTAGGTTAAAAACCAGTTTCTTGTCTTAGAACATGGTTCTCCCATGCTGCTCAAGGCACATGACACTGGTCACCAGAAATGTTGACATCCTCACAGAGAGAGGAACAGAAGCCCAGTGTGGAGCTAGCTGTCCCGAACTCCACCCACATCCTCCCAGCTGGGCAGTGCCTCCGGACCTCATGTTCCCTGAATGGCCTTCCCCACCAACAGACATGCAGAGGGATCATTTCAGTCTCCAGCCTGGTGGATGAAACCTGTTTTCCCTCTGAAATAATGTGTTTCTTGACTGCATACTGCGCATTTATGTGTCTAATACAGAAGTGTGATTTCCTGAAACCCGCAGATAAACAACGTAATAGGAGAGGACAGTGTGCTCGGCAGATCTGAAATACCGGTCTACTTAATATAAGTCTAAATGCTTGATGTGATAAGCACCTTCCACTGACCCAACATCAGCACCAGTGACTCACTGGCCATTGGCCAGTATTCGTTAGGAGGCACGTCCTGTAAACCTCTCTGTTGATGGGGCCACCGGCCGGTCGAAGGACAGCCTGTGGTTGAAAATAGTTGAGAGCCAGCAGCATGGCTCAGCGGTTGAGCATTGACCTATGAACCAGGAGGTCACCGTTCAATTCCCAGTCAGGGCATGTTCCCTGGTTATGGGCTTAATCCCCAATAGGGGGCGTGCAGGAGGCAGCCGATCATGATTCTCTCTCATCATTGATGTTTCTCTCTCTCTCTCTCTCCCTCTTCCTTCCTCTCTGGAATCATTAAAGAAAAAAGAAGAAGAAGAAAGAAAACAGACCAGAGCCCAGTGCTCTTTCTCCCCAGCCCACATCTGCTTCCTCCTTCCTGGCAACCCCATTGCATGTATTTCAAGCTATTTCCATCTCATTGAGGTTATGTCCAATGTGATGCACCTTCCCCTGGCGAGGCCCATCCGCCAGCCGGGCTCTTTTATCCCCCCCCTCCCTGGCCTCCGACATCGGACGGCGTGTAGCTCCTATGATCCACTGAACATTAATATTCACTAACTTGCTCCAGGGAGCTATGCTTCACTGAGCGCATTTTCACCTGAAAGGACTTGTTTAATATAAACATTTGGTTAATATTCGGTACATTCGAAAGTATTTTATCAGCATCGGTGTAGGACCAAAAGTCATTTCAATTCAATGGGAACTGATTACGCGCCAAGAATCGGTCCTTTCTGAAAGAGTGTGTCGTCCCCCCCCCCCCCCCCGCCCCCTTCGATAATGTATACATTAGAAAACTCACTCACACGCTTCATGGGAACACATTGTGGACAAACCAGCAACCTTGCATTTCATCGACGGAGTATTCATCAGCACTGACGCCGGTGTTCAGCTCGGAGGGGGGAGGAAGGGAGCATGTTATACAATATTGCTTTAAAAACTGCCTAAATGTCATTATCAAATCTTTGAAATGAGAATAATTATCAGAACAAGAGCTCATCAGAGGAAGCACAGGGTTTGACGAGGAGCCCCTGCTCCCCAGTCCCCGCCCCCTTGCAGAAAATGATGTCATCTTCTCCTCTTAAAGAGCCCCAGCCCTCTGGACTCTTCTTGGGGCCCCTGTTACACTTTTCCTTGACGTGAGTCTCTGGGAAACTCATTATCCCAAAGAGTTGTGGGTATACCAGGAGCTCCAAGAAGGGTTGAAATAGGTGAATGGAAAATGAATTCCTAGGTGGCTACTGAGGTTTGTCTGAATTACATTCCAAAGTTCTGGGTGAAGGAGTCACACAAACAAACTTGTTACGTTCTACTGGAGGCACCTGTTGGATGCTGATTTCTCTTTAAAAACGTTTTTATTGGGAAATATAAGTTACCATAGAGGGAAATGTGTATGTGTGTGCACACACATGTAATAAGTAGAAATCTACAGGCTGTGGCAAAAGTAGGTTTTCAGTTTTTCATCTGGAAAATAATACAATAATAACACAAGACTGAACTCTGTGTTTCCCATACTCACAATTGTAAACCAACCTGCATGTGGACATAATGTTTGCATGTCCTCACTCCTACTGGATAATACCCAGCGGTTTTCCAAATTGGTGTTACCAAGTTACATTTCCACCGGAAGTACACGGGCATTCTAGATGTCCCACATTCCATCGATACTTGATATTGCCAGACTTTCAAATCGGAGCTAATCTGAGGGGTGTGCAGTGTTATCTCACTATCCTTTTTGCTGTCATTTTTCTGATTGTCAATGAGATGAAGCATGTGTTTGAGTTGCTAGTTGGCTGCCTGGAATTTTTTGGTGAAGCACCTGTCTGAGTACTTTGCTCGTTGGTTTTGTGGCTTGTCTGTCTGTTCCTTGTTGAATCGATGCCCTGAGAACGAAATGAAAGCCCCGCCCTGGTGTCTGTGTAGAAAGTACCTGAAGTCTACGTAGAAAGATCGGGAGCTTGGACATCATGGGACTGTGGTAAAGACAACAACTAGTAAGGCTTGCCTAGGGGAGCCCAATTTCTCATACTCCTAGGACAGGGTCATTTATAAAGGCCACGCGGGCCATATCCAGCAGCGCCAAGAGTCTTGTCCTCGAAGTGGGCTTGTTCGGAAGAGCTCTGGCTCCACCAAAGATCATCTGGATTGCTGCCCCAGGGACTCGTAATGCATGCCCCCGAGTTCCAGAAAACAGTGACCGCCCTCTCAGCAAATAGCCAGCTCCCTCACAGGAGCCGGGAAAAATACCCAAAGGCAGGCAGTCTCCTGGACATTCAAAATGCTCATTAGTGCCCGACAGTCAAGTCCTAATTGGCAGCTCACCACGTAGGTGATGGTTGCATTGAGTCTGACCGCGAAACAGCCCACCTGCAATTTTTAAAGAGAAATCGTTTGGGCAAGAATGTGCCCAACTCACTCTCTGAGAGCTATTGCTTCAAAGGGTCCAGACATCTTTAAATTGTAGGGCTTGCTAGGGTCTACTGTGATGAAACACTTCTTG
Source organism: Murina feae (assembly GCA_004026665.1). Taxonomy (NCBI): domain Eukaryota; kingdom Metazoa; phylum Chordata; class Mammalia; order Chiroptera; family Vespertilionidae; genus Murina; species Murina feae. The sequence continues at coordinate 28,396 of PVJC01014794.1, forward strand.
AATCTACTTGCGATCCCAGAATCCACCCATTCCCTCTGTGTAGCTCCACTTCAGCGCCCTGGGAGAGGGCCTTGGTCTCTCTAGTAACCCCTTGCAGAATGTGTCCCTTCCTGGCTATTTCTAGATCATTCCATAGGCCATTTGCCGACTTATAAATGCTTTATTTGGGTTAGGTGCCGATCAGGCTCATGGAGGTAGTAGCTTATGTGTGAGAATCCCTTATAACCTTGTTTGCGTAGAGGCTAGGGCTATGGCACATACTCTGTGTCAGGCCCAGGAGAGAGACATGGCGACTCAATGCTTGCTCACTGGAATTGTGGGATAGGTGAGGATGCACGGCCACCCTCTGCTCGCTTGTTCTTTTGTGATAGAATCAGTTGACTTGCAGCTGAACATATGGCAACTGCCATCATAACATAGGAACCATTCCCTCTGCCTTGGCAACTGGAGAATCAAGGCACATCTACAGCTTGGACTTAGTCAACAAGTACATATTATATAGGAGGGTTTTAGTCTCTTTCTTTTCCTTCCTTCCTTCCTTCCTTCCTTCCTTCCTTCCTTCCTTCCTTCCTTCCTTCCTTCCCTCCCTCCCTCCCTCCCTCCCTCCCTCCCTCCCTCTCTCCCTTTCTCCCTTTCTCCCTCCCTCCCTCCCTTTCTTCCTTCCTTTTTAAGAAAGCATCTGAAATAGTAGCAGAGAATTAAGACCTTTTCTTCAAACACACTTCTCAGGTCCTCTGTTGAGGAGTTGCCTGGCATTTCCCACGTATCTTGTTCTACTTAGCTTTTGCAGCGGCTTCTTAGTCTAACCCTATTTCCTTCCCAAGTTACAGGGGGGTTCTGCTGTTTGTCCCTGAATGCATTGGATCCCCAGCTGGTTTTCTCCAAAAGGTCTTTGGAATGGATTCATCTGTATGTTGTTCCTAAGCTCTACCCTGAGGGATGGAGACCGGGGATGAGAACTGCCCTAAAGCATCTGACACCCACGACAGATAACTTGGCTCCGTAGTGAAGACAGTATGGGAGGCCTGCATTCAGTCTAGTATTTTAAGGGCACATGTCCTCATTTTATTTTTGTTTTTGCTCCGGTGTTGATCTTGGTGGTGTGTTCTCCTCTGAGCCTCTCTGAAGGGTAATTCCATTTGATTGTCTATCTCCGAGTAGCACATCAATGCTTGGAAGGGAGACGAAAAAGAATATTTTCTGTGAGAAAGCATTGCCAGGGGCTGTTGCTTCAGATTTGACACAAACTCGTTCCAAGAAAAACCAAGCCAAAGAGCTGGAAGGAGCAAAAGCTGGGTGTCAGAGGCATGGAAGTTGGGGTTCTGCTTCTGCTCGTCCTCTTGGGCTGTCTCTAGGCCCTCCAGTGGAGCAGGACCGTGGGGACTGGGGTTCACAGGGCTTGTCTGTGTGAAACCCATGCTCCCCGCGCTCTCTGGGGCCTGCTGCTTTCTCTGTGGCAGGCTCACCATTAGCATTGGAATTCCGCTTCATGTGGCACTGTTCCGCAGATGGAGATGCTTTCTTGCCTTTGTTTACTGTACGAATGACAACCATGAGGGCATTTTCACGATGTGAAAAAAAAGATGCCTTGAAGTTGTGAAATTGAGGGGACTTCTCCCCGCCAGGCTTCAGGGGATGTTAGAGCAGAGACGGTGCTGACAAGCAGCCGCCATGTTCCCAGGATGAACCGCTCGGGAGCCGTGCTCACGTGGAGGCGAGAAGTCGTGCTGGAGGCCGAGGGGCGCAGACAGAACCTTGCACGTCTCTGCTGAGTGGGGCCCGGCTCACCGGCCTCTTCTGAACGTCACTGTATCCTCCCTTCAATGGGGAGCCCTCCTTCTCGAGGTGGGTTTTGCCCAGCCCTTGGGAATCAGACACCTCTGGCTTTGGGAGAGCACAGTGGCGAGTTGTTCACTCTTATAAAACCGTTTTCAGACCTCCAAGGGTTTCTGTTTTATGAATCCATCGCTCCTTCAGGTCTGTACATTCTCAAAGGAAACAGCTCCTCGTTGGAGGTTTGTAAATAGGAAAATGACAGTTTTAGAGAAACGTAAGAATTTACCACGTAAAAGTAGTCTCTCCCTTACACACGGGGTATTCCTCAGCACTTTTCCTTTTCTTTGATATTTTTTGAGACTTCTTAGGGTGAAGTGTACAGTTTAAGGCAGGGATGGCCAGTCCGGAGTTTATGATGAGCATTAGTAATCAAACTTAGAATTCTTTCCTGCCAAACCAAGAGATACAGTTTCAGCCCGGCCAGCTTGGTTCAGTGGCTGAGCATCAACCTATAAACCAGGAGGTCAAGGTTCAATTTCTGGTCAGGGCACAGGCCTGGGTTGCAGGCTCCATCCCCAGTGGGGGGCGTGCAGGAAGCAGCCGATCAATGATTCTCTCTCATTACTGATGTTTCAATCTCTCTCTCCCTCTCTCTTCCTCTCTGAAATCAATAACAATGTAAAAAAAAAAGAAATATAGTTTCAGAATTCTTCTCATTACACCCCACATGCAGACTCTACTGGTTGGTTGATCAAGGGTTCGATGTAAGATGAAACTGACCTACCTTCCTGGTCTGGGCTCAGTCAGTGATGTGATTCCTCTGTGTAGGCTGAGTGGCCAGATATAGCAGACAACCTTTGTCTGGAAACTATGCATACTTAGCTCTTCCTACAATCCCCCTCCCTCTGCCTCTAGGGAAGCATTGCAAGTAAAGAAGGGGCTCTGTGGGCAGGCAAACACAGCTCCTTCCTTGTCTCATCCCAGATCAACCCCGTCCCTATGTTCCCCCCCATTTATCAGGGGTTTGGCGGGCTTTCTCAGGGGGAATCCTCTGCTCTCTGACCCAGCCCTGGTTCCACAGGTGTGGTGGAGAGAATCTGACGTAGCCCCCACGTCCTGCTTCACTCTCCTACTTGGGTTATATGACATGACAAAGGGAGTGAGATTGTGCAGATATAATTGAGCTCTCAAATCAGTGGATGTTGAGTTAATCAAAAGGGACATCGTTATAGGAGGTTCTGAGCTAATCAAGTTGAGTTCTTAAAAAGCTGGGCCCTTGCAGAAGGCAGAAATGGCAGGCGAGCTTGCCACAACTAACTATGGTACCGTTTCTTCCCAACGAATAACATGGATCCCTTCTCTCCTTTGGAAAGGTCTTTTTTTTTTTTTTTAAACTCATATTTGCATTTGGAATTTTCACTTATTCTGAAAAAAAAAATGGGTAAGAAGAATGTCACCTATTTGATCAGGTTTTCGTGAGGATTGCGTAAGGTACTACGCTGAGAAGTTCTTACTGCTGCAAGGTACATGGCACACACTTAATAGATAGTAGCCGCTATTATTGTCATTACTGTTAAAAATCTACCATGCAATTCGCAGGACCTCACGGTGGTAAAGCGAAAGTCCTTGTGTGCCATCTGCCTGTGTCGCAATAGAGACTCTCAAATGCAACACCACAGTGGCTTCTAATCACTCAGGAGTGGGTCAGGCTTGGAAGTGAGTGTGTAAATGGAGGGGCCTGGGCTGCTAGAAGCAGACAGACAAGCTCCATCCATTGAGAAGAGCTTCACCCAGAAAGGCAGAGTACAGGGGTGTGGTCACGGTGGCAAGAGGGAGGGGGTAGATGAGAAATGTCTCTATTTAGGGCTTTTTCTGGACTAATGGTGCTAGAAGGAAAGAGAATTGAGTGGGTGGTTATAACATTTCAGAATCCAGAAAGTCTGTTTCTAATCTGGGAGTCACAGTTGATTATGAAGATAATGAGGTGTGGGTATTGAATACCTCAAAGTATGCCAAATCGGAAAGAAGTTGGGTTCCCGTCAGGGTTTTCTCTCTTTCTGGGCGAACTTAATTTAAATAATTAAGTGGCCATTTTTTTATACAAGTATGTGCGTGCATGTGTGTGCAATATGCCATAATTAGAGGCAGCTCAGTGGACCGTAGCGCTTTGATGTATGTTTGTGTCCTCACTGTCTGGTCGAAGTCCAGGTCAGATCAGCAGAGCTTTCTTGATCAGCAGGCAGTTTCAGTTTGTTTGCTGTTTAGCCTGTCTCATCTGTGTGTGTTACCTTTACAAAATGGCATTCTCCTCCCAGGGTTCTTGTGATCAGTGGGTCAGAAGCATTCGAGTTTTGGTCATTAGCTGTTTTCCGCCATGCTAGTGCTAGAACCATAAGAAGATCAGAATCTCAGAGTGATATAAAGACCTATCCAAGGAGGATGAGCTCCCCGGGGGCTGCAAAGAAACCGCGTGAAGGATTTGACCATGTGAAAATGAAAAGCTTTGGTTCAGCGAAACACCGAAAACAAAGTGAAAAGATAAAACACACGCCCAAGAAGCCCATTCTCTCAACACATCTGACAGCTCACAAAGAGCAGCTACGGTCCAGCATGAAAAATGAACACAATGGTAGGAAAATGGGCAATGGCCACTGAGGCCATTATGTGAGAAGCGATCGGAAGGCCCAGTGAACCCGCAGAAGGCTGTTCAATCTTAATAAAGATGGAAGAGAAAAGCTTAGTGAAGAGTAGAGTTTATGAAGATTAAGATGGCACTTCTGCCGTAAATAAAAGCCCTGATGGTCAGGGAGTGGGTAATTAGGCACACTCCTGGGGGTGAGGAGGGGCATCCCCGAGGATGGTAAACAGCACCATTGGCTTAAGCGATGCCTGAGTTTGGGGTCCGGAATCTGAACCGGGGGTCCAGGAGGTGGAAGGTGCCCTGTGTCATGGGCCACACCCCTAAAGTAAGTCCAAGCAAAGGGTGACTCATCTTGGTGACTCACCTCAACTATGGGCACTTTCAAAAAACAGTGTTCTAGTGTTTATCTGATTAAGTCTGTGGCTAAAATTTTTCTTTGAACCTTTTCCTGCCTAGATGCTCTTTTCTTTCTTCTTTTCTTTTATCATTAAAGTTTAGTACCAGAATAACTTGGTGTTTTCCCAGGATACAGACAATCCTTTCAGACCTCAATTGGGGTTTTCCTTCTTGTAACCCAGCCACATTCTATGTCAAATTTCTCTCTTTCTGACCTTCCTTCACACTCCACAGTCTACCAGTGGCTATACTTGTCGATCTGTGGCATGGTGCCATGGATCTCTTTATGCATGTCCACAGACACTTTTTATTCTGTGTCGGGGATATTGGTCTTTGAGGGAACGTTTGGCAACGTTGGATGCTAGAGACAAGCTACTGACGTCTAATGGGTGGAGGCCAGGGATCTGCCAAACATCCCACCCGGCACAGGACAGCCACTGTCACAACAAAGGATTGTCTGGTCCAGAATGTTCATGGTGCCACGGTGGGAAACCCCACCTGAGGTCAAGGCTGGATCCTGATAGGTCTGTAATTTCACATGATTTCCAATGATTGTGGAAGAAACCCGGGACTTCTGTGGGAACAGTATTCAGATAATATTTCCTCCTGTCGATACCATTTTTTGATACTGATGCTAAGGCTGGTAGCATTTGGGAGCATGTCTCTGAATATCTGAAGCTCAAAGCCAGAGATATGCTTGCATATCTAGCTTACAATTTCAAGTAAGAGATACTACAACGAACCCTGATTAGAACTTGACTATCTAATGTATTTGTGTGGGTTACATTTTCCAGTTAATCGAAACTTACCCTAAAAATATTTTTGTTCCAACCTTTGTTTTTCAAAAAAGATGGCTTTTTTTTCCCCCTTCTGGCTGAGATTCTTGCAGGGTCTCTGGATTATTAAGCAAATTGAAAATCCTGAAATCCTCTGTAAGTATGGAAGAGAATTATGATTATTAATATAATTTCTCCCAGACATGAAATTGGACTAAAATGCCAGTGAACATAATATATTTTCTGAAAGTGGGTGTTTTTTTTTTAAAGTCAATATCTACTCATAGTGAATTTTAGCTATTCAATGTCTGGTTGAATTTTTATTTAGCATTTCCACCAGGTGTTCACAGCACCCTTATCGGGACAGAGAAATTCCACGAGACTAATGAACTGACCTGGACTCCCATTATCTCATTTTTTTGCCCATAAATACACATATGTTCTAATTGTTTGCAAATTCATTTGCATGATTCCTTTCACTATTTCGTAGAGCCTACATTAGTTACTTGATTTCTGCGATAATAACCACTCTACCCACTCCCTTTCTGTTTTAAGGCTAATTTGAAGGGAGGACTTGAACTCAATTGAGTTTCCTTGTTTCCCCAAATTACCCATGCATAATGAGACCCCAGTAGGAAAGGATGCCGAATGCTACCTGTGAGACTCACTACCTCGGGGCAAGAAAATACGGTAGTCTAACCATGTGCTCATTAAGAATTCCTGGATTATAGACCTTGGATAGTCAAACCTAAAGTTTCTGGGACTCTTCCTATTTCTAAAATTCTTTGAAAAAAGTTTTATGTAAGATGGGCAAGCACTAAGGAGGCAGCAGTTTCCATCGTCATCCTGCAGGGGGTCTCCCACCTTCCAGCCCCCCCCCTCACCCCCCCCCCGAGTCAGCATGTTCTGTTCCAGTGGGAAGCAGAGAGCAGAGTGAGGTGGTAAGAGCCACTAAGATTCTGGAGTCTTCCTCGCTGGGTGACCTTGAGGAAGATGTGGAACCTGAGCTGCTGGAGTTGACTCCAGTCGTCACAAAGTCACAGCAGTGAGTCAGCAGGACAGTGCAAGGTAATGAGTAATTTTTTAAACCATGAAACCCTGTGAGAAATGTTTTCAGTGTTAGCTTTCCACCGAGTGATAGGATTCTTCAGGTTTTGTCTTCTTAAATCTAGGACCTCAGGGACCTGATTATGGGAACGAGCTGCCCTTTAGGACTTTATATAATTCAGCAGCAACCGCGTTGCTATGATTATTACATATGGTTTAAACCTCAGGTCGAAGAGAGTCAGTAGTTGAAAAACCTCGGTTCTAGCATTTGCTCCAAGAAACTATCTAGACATGGGTATTATTTGGCGGATTGACTGCATGTGCCGGGAAATGATAAAGGTAAACGGCAAGACAAAGAAAGCGTATGGTGGTGACTTTGAGTCAGTCCGTCTGGAGTTTGTGGGAAGTCTGACGTGGATAGATGACTGCCCATTCGAGCCATTATGGCCTGGGAATGCCTAGGCTGGAGACCCTCATCAGTCCAGCGAGGGAGGTGGTACGAGTCCATCCACACCAGCCCATCTGCACCCCCTTTGCCCGGAGAAGGCTTGCCACGTCTCACTCAGGACTGTACTGCCCTCGGGTTTTACTCCAAACGAGAAAGAGCTCATTGTTCTAATGCTGTGAGTGTGAATCCCACTGCGTGTTCCCCGGGAACACCTGACCATGCCCAGGCATTTCTGTCCTCTCTCATCATCTCCCCCCACCTCCCTTTGAACTCCTCCTCAGCACTGGAGCCAGACGATCTATTTAAAACGCAAATCTATGTGATACGCCTCTCCTACTGTGTTCTCCAAGCCTCCAGGATAAATCCTGAGCTCCTCAGCAAGGACAGCAAAGCCCTGTAGCATCTGGTGCCCTGGTCCGGGACACGGCCTTACCTTCTGCCAGGCTCTCACTGGCAC
>PVJC01014795.1:0-35931 GCA_004026665.1 Murina feae
GCTGTTTCTTTTCCCCTTCCCTTCCCACCACCTTCTCTTCCTCCTTCCTCTGCCCCCTTCCTCATTTCTTCTTCTTTTTCCCCCCTCCTCCTGTTTGTCTTCCAACCTTTTAAGAATGCAAAAACCCTCCCTTAGCTTGTAGATCATACAAAAACAGGCCTTTGTGGACCCCTGGGCTAGATGAATAGAAGTTGAATTCCTGGTTCAGGCAGAATGAACATTTAAGTCTCTTGATGAGGGAGGCCTGATTGCTTTCCAAATGGTGACCCTTCCAATTTACAACCCCCACCCCAACCCTAACCTGAACTCTTCCCCGCCACCCCCTAAGCAGTGCAGGACACGCCCGCCTGTCCTTGGCTACCTTCACTGCAGAAGTTTCTTTCACTCAATCTTTGCTAATTCAATAGATGAGAATATCTCATTTTTAATTCACATTGTTTTAATTGCTAATAGATTGAGCATTTCCCCCCTTAATTATCCGTTTGTATTTCCCATTCTGTAAAGTGTGGTTTTAAATTGTCTCTTTGGGAGGGATCTTATTATTTTTCTTTTGGACTTTGCATGACTTTTTGACAAAGAAAGGATTTGAAGGGTTGTCATCTTTGTTGCAATGATTTCCCCCAGTGTTTTCTGTTGCCTTTTAATTGTATTTATGATTGTGTTGATGGATAGAAATGCTTAATTTTTATTTATCTTTTTCTTTTGTGAGCTCCCTTTCCTCCTTGCAACTTTCCCTTTTGCTTTTGGGAATATCAGCTCTCCTTTGAAATGTGTAGATTCTAAATGCTTTCAGCTGATCTGCACAGAACATCTGATAAACGGTGGTTGTCAGGCTTCAGCCCACGTCAGAGTCTCACGGGGGGTGTAGTACAGCTCAGATTGCAGCGCCCCACCTATAGCACTCGGGATTCTATAGTTCTGGGGTGGGGCCTGAGAGTGTGCATTTTTAGCACATTCCCAGATGGTGCTGACACCGTTGGCCCAGGGCACACACTTTGAGAACCACTGGCTTAAGCAAGTGAGATATAAATTACCTTACGGAACAAAAAGTCCGGAAGAGGGTGGTACCAGGGTTAGTTGAACAGCTCAGTGGTATCAGGTTCTATGCCATGTTTTGACTTTCTGTTGGCCTTTTCCTCAGGATTGCGAGAGGGCTGCCATAGCTCCAGGCAACCCCTACTTACACCAGCATTCCAAGCAGGAAGCAAGGGGAAGATGGAAAAATGCTTTCCTCTGAAGGGCTGGGCACATTGCCTCTTTGACCAAAGCTTGTAAGCCAACATCCAGTAAGTGGAGAGGGTGGATTTGGGGCAGGAGATGGTCTCTGGTTTGGGAGCTTTCCTGCACTGAGTGAGAAGTGAATAGTTCAGGCCCTTGTCCCTCAGCTGCAGGCCAGGGACGGTGCTCCGTCAGGATGCCTTTGAGGACCCAGAATCAGGTCAGCATGGCCCGCAGGCTGGTTCTGCTCTTGGCTGCACTGAAGTTATTGGACTTCTGCCTTGTTTCTGACACAAAGGCTGGACTGGGCCCTGTTCTGATATTTGGATGATTTCTTGCCTAAATTCCTTGCTAAATAATTGGCCTGCATCTCTCTAAGGGGTAGGTGGGAAGGGAGGGGGGCGGGGGGGCCTTTGCTTGCTTCTGCCAGTTGTGCTCCTAGTGAGGAATCCTATCCCCAAATCCCAGTCTGGTGCTGTGGCGCCTTACTACCTGTTGACAGGCATGCCCAGTGCCACCTGCCTGGATTCGCAGAGACGTCCCTCAGCCGGACTGTCTAAGGCTCTGAGATCGGGAACCCACGCTCTGGAGGCTTGCTTAGATGGGCTAGCTGCTGTGTTTTACCTGTCGAGCCAACCGTCTCTTACCGTCTATAGAGAATCATTGCTGGGCTGCCTCCTACACGCCCCCTACTGGGGATCGAGCCGGAAACTTGGGCATGTGCCCTGACCGGGATCGAACTCTGACCTCCTGGTTCATAGGTCAATGCCCAACCACTGAGCAACCCCAGCTGGGCTATTTCCTACTTTCTTTGGAGGACCAGGGGTGGCTCAACCAGCACCATCTGAAGTGGGAATTGAGATCAGGAAGTTTCTATCTCAGGCAATAGGGAAAAAATACCAAAGGCTTACATGGGTTGGGGCTGGGGAGGGAGGCTAAGGCAGTGTCTGTAAGAAAGTGCCCAGGTCACAGTGCAGGGGAGAATATGGTAACCCTAATCCAGAGGGGTCAAAGGTGGCTTATCTGCTAGGACCCAAAGTGGTTTAAATAAGAACACGAATCGGGGTGTCCAGGGGTAAGGCTGGCTTCAAGCATGGCTCATTGCATCGGTTCAGTTGTTGCTGCTTCCATCCAGTTGTCCCCCTGACTGTTGTTTGCTCTGGGTTCATGTCTTTCTCTAGACGGCGCCAGCCTCGTGGTTACAGGATGGCCGCCTACAGCTCTGGGGGTGACATCCTTCCCACTTTCTTGCCAGAGGAGAGAGAAAATCCACTTCCTTGATAGCACGGACAACTATCCCAGGCCTGGCTTTGTTAGCCCTGAAATGGCCTGATTTTGTCGCTGTAGTTAGTGAGAGATTAATAAAAGAAAAGAAGCAAAGGAAGTCAGACATTCTTGAGCCTCATGGGCAAGGGAGCATGAGCCTGTTTGCTTGCCCTAGGAAGGATCACCACCGCCCCCTTCCCCTCTAGTACTGGGTTGTCGGGAAGGAGGAGGGAGAGGGGGAGGTAAGCGCAGGTGCAATAGCAGTCAAATGGCCCAGAGGAGGTGCTTGACCATAAAGGCCTCTCAGTCTAACCTGGGAAGAAGATCCTTGGCTAGGGGGCTGGACCCAATGCAAGCCCGGGAAAGCTTGGGAAGTTGATTGGTTATTTTGAAAAAGCTCCTGGTTAAAACCCCAGGGGAACAAAGTGTGTGTGCGCGCTCTCCTCTGTCGGTCTGTCTCTCCATCTCTCCGTCTCTCCGTCTCTCCCACGCTACCACTCAGTAACGCACTCACACTCACTTTCATTTGTGGAGCCTGTGGCCACGCGGGTCTAGCTGCTCCCCTGGCCCATGCAGACTGCGCTGGCTCCACAGGACTAAGCTTTAATATGAAGCAGAAGCTCTGGACACCGGCCTTTGTCTTGGCCTTGCTGAAGACAAGGTTGGACTTCTTCTGTGGCTGCATGCATGGAGATGGGACACTGAGAACCCAGGAGGGGAACTCTTTTGATTTTGTATCACGAATAATTCGAGTCACACCACAGCCTCCTGTGTGTAAATCCTTGAAAGGATCCTGTGGAAGAGCCTCATTCCGACCAACAACCATTTGGCTCATTGTCCTTCCCATAGTCCAACCACCAGAGTCAGGGTAGCGAGATGCACCGATTGGTTTAGGGTTGGATCATAGACTCAACCCTAGAATTTGCGGTAGAGTCGATTCCATCCAAACCACATGGCTGAGAATGGGCTGGAGTGCTCTCAAAGGGCACTTAGGGCCATGCCTGGTGGGAGAAGTAGGGAGTAGATGTGGGAAAGCAACCTACAGATGCTCACTCTAATTATTGGAGGTTAAACTTGGAGGCCACAGCTGAAGACTTAAGGTGATGCCAGGATCTTAATATTGGTAGAAAACATGCAAGAATCCAGGGATGGAGAAGAAGGGGGTGTTTGACCTCTGGGGATGTGATGTGTGACTGGGTCAGGCTGCCTTAAAGGGCCAGGGCCCCCTGGCTGTGGTCCTCTCCTGTGTCTGCTCCAGCTCAGTTTGCAGCTCCAGTTTCAGGTCCGCTAGTTCCGAATCTCAGCACCTCCCAGCTGCCATCCTGCTGTGGTTAACTCTTCCAGGCCTGCGATGGGATCGGCATCTTCCTACTCAGTCAACCCATGCACTTATTCTTTTGGCAACAAAAATGCTGTTTAGAACATTCATGGCCAGGCAGGACAATGCCTCCTTCAAAACTCCTTTGGGCTTCCTGCCCTTGTTATTCTCTCTCACTCAAATATCATTTGTCCGCTTGAGTTTAGTCCCAGAAAGCGTTTGTGGCCAGTTACATTTGAATGCTTCATGTCATCCGAAGGCAACACGAATGTAAACCCGGTGTTTTTCCCACATGGAGAAACCCAGGAGAGAACCCAGGTTATAAACCACCGCTCCTCAGGTGCCTGCCTCTATAAGCTCTCGGCTACCTTGAGGGTCTTCCTCCCTTTTTTGTCTCTAATTATCCCCGTCACCATGATGTTTAGTCTTGGGAGCCTACTAAATCCTCTTGGAATCAATCAGAGAAAATTCGAGGGAAGTAAATAAATAACATGTGCTTTGTTTTCCCTGATGGATTGGTTTTCTCCGCGTGAAAGAGAAAAATGTGTAATTCAGACATAAACTTTGCCTGATTAAGATCAAATGAGGTTCTCTTATTTGTTCTTTTTTCCCTTTGCTCCCCCTTCTTTCCTCTGCCCCCCTCCCTCCCTCTTCCCCTTCCATTGTGAAAGAGCGTTTCATCTTTTTTTTTTTTTCTGAAGGAATAAGATGAATGTTGGGAACTCAGAAGTGGCTGGTGGAGCATGCCTGCTTCTCAACTTCCTCTGGGGTGGAAATTCATTTAAAACTTGCAGTTTCCAAAGTGGCTGCCAAAGCCACAGCATTGTGGGGGAGGAGGGGCCCTCAGAATCTCCAAGGACAGGCCAGAGCCAGGCAGGGGGGTGGGGAGTGGGCATACTACGCAGAACCTATCCCTTGAAAATATCCTCAAGGCGTAAATGGGAGTGTCCACCTGATAGGAGTCCAGGCCCCTGGACTGTGGCCTTGACAAGGTCTTAGATCTCATCTTGTCACTTTCTCTATTCAAATCCACAGAAGTTTCCTATTTCCTTTTCATTAAACTCAACCTCCTATTCCCGACTTGCAGAACTCCATAGTCTTGGTGCATCCTATCAAGAGTACTTTCATCAGGAGCACCAAACAACCCAATCTTAGCTTTAGTTCTCTTTTTACCTCCCCAAACGCACAGTTTATGTCACTGGATTTGAGGACAGGGTCTGAGCGGAAGGTCTCAGTCGGCTTCTTCCTGCTCTGTGTCCTTGGGCAAAGCCCTAGAACCATTCGGAACCTCAGGTTCTCTTTAGGCAGATGGGACTGGTGGGTGCTGACTGAGTTCTGGAACCTCTGCCTCCGTTTGCATCCACGCAACCTCTTTGGTACCGCGATTTCCTTTGGGAATATCCCTGCCCCCCTTTTGGACCTCTGGGTGGAGTTAGTTCTGCTTCCTGCTTCAGGAGTTCAACCTGTAATCTAATCCAAAGCTACACAATGCATCCTAAGCCTCCACGCTCCTGGGTGGCTTTCTGGAGGGGTAGGGGACCTAAGCTGGTCCGATCAGAGTGAACCTCAGGGCTTCTGTGGGGAATGCCGGCACTCGGACACTTGCTCTTTTCGGCTGACTCTGGATCTGGAAGGATGTGAGTGCAGCAGTCTGAGCTGGAGGATCAGGCCTGCAACTGAGGGAGTGGAGCTGAGCTGGGGAGGAAGAAACTCGGTCCCGGTGAGAGGTGGAGGACCATTTCCCCTACCTGGAACGACCACTGGTTGGCTTCCTTCTTCCTTCTCTTTGTGCAAATCCTTCTTCACTTTTCCTCCTTGTCTCTCTTCCTTCTCTTTTGATCGGAAAAAAAATTGTGGTAAAATACATATATCGTTAAAACTTACCTTCATAGCCATTTTAACGTATGCAGTTCAGTAGTGTTAAATGCACTTACAGTGTTGTGCAGCCAACCTCCAGAACTCTTCCATTTTGCAAATCTGCAACTCCATCCTCTTCAAACAACTCCCCATTTCCCCAGCCCCTGAGCCCCTGGCAGCCACCATTCTACTTTCTGTCTCTATGAGTTTGGCTACTCCAATATGTACCACCTCCTACAAGTGGAATCATATAGTATTTGTCCTTTTGTGTCTGGCTTATTTCATTTAGCGTAATGTCTTTAAGGTTCATCCATGTTGTAATGTGTCAGGATTCCTTTTCTTTTTAAGGCTGACTAATATCCCATTGTATGTATACATCACGTTTTCTTTTATCTTTTCATCCACAAGGGGACCTTTGGGTTGTTTCCACCTTTGAGCTATTGTGGATAGTGACGCTACTATGAATATGGGTGTCCACATATCCCTTTGAATTCTTTCGGATGTCCACCCAGAAGTGGAATTGTTGAATTATATTTTTAATTTTTTGAAGATTTGTTAGGTTTTCCATACACCTCCACTACCAACACATCTCCACTCCTTGTCAATACCTTTCCTCACCTTTTCAGTAGCATAAAGTGACCTCTCCTGGAACACTCACCAGCCCCCATTGGCACCCGCCACCCAGAATACCAGGGATGTCGCACAACTCCAACCCTGGCTGCGTATGGGCCTCTGTGGTCAGGTAGGTCTTTTTGAGCACTGTGAGAGCTTCTTTGATATTAGGCCTCTGTGAACCTCTGCAAGCTAGTGTGGGGCTAGAATCATTTCCTGTTTTATGTCTGAATGGGACTATTTTTGTTGTTGTCTTTTTGGCAGAGATTTTTATTTCAGAAGCATCTAACAGTGTCTATTACACAGAAGGCAGGCAGAGCTGTAAAAATAAAACAGGCTTTAGGTTGCTATCCTGGCACTGCCCTGGGTAAACTGTGACCTTGGGCAAGTTACCGAAGTTCTCTCAGCTTCTGTTCCTTCAGGTATAACATGAGGCCGCATTACTTCCCACGCAGACCCATGGACGAAGTGTAGTCACTGGTACAGAGGTGTAGGGAGGTGGGTGTTCCCTCCCCTGCCTTCCCAATGCTGGTGTCACACATGTGAGACAGAGATAACTGAGAGGCTGATACATTGGGTTTTGGAATATTTATTTTATTTTTTAAAGTATATTTTTATTGCCGCAACCAGTTTGGCTCAGTGGATAGAACGTCGGCCTGCGGACTGAGGGGTCCCGGGTTCGATTCCAGTCAAGGTTGTGCCTTGGTTGCAGGCACAACCTCAGTAGGAGGTGTGCAGCAGGCAGCTGATTGATGTTTCTCTCTCATCGATGTTTCTAACTCTCTATCTCTCTCCCTTCCTCTCTGTAAAAAAATCAATAAAATATATTTAAAAAATATTTTTATTGACTTCAGAGAGGAAGGGAGAGGCAGAGAGAGCGAGGAACATCAATGATGAGAGAGAATCATTGATCTGCTTACCTCCTGCACGATCCACACTGGGGATCGAGCCTGCAATCCAGGCAAGTGCCCCTGACTGGAATCAAACCTGGACCCCTTCAGGCCGTAGGCCAGTGCTCTATCCACTGAGCAAAACTGGCCAGGACAAGGTTTTGGGATACTTAGACAATCCCCAAGTTTGTTTTGGTTAGTAGTACTGACCCAGAATCCTCCCCTTAAAGGGACCCAAACTGCTAGTAAGGACTAAACAATTCAGCTGAGATTTATCTTTTTTTAAAAATATATATATATTTTATTGATTTTTCACAGAGAGGAAGGGAGAGGGATAGAGAATCAGAAACATCGATGAGAGGGAAACATCGATTCAGCAGCCTCCTGCACACTCCCTACTGGGGATGTGCCCTAAACCAAGGTACAAGCCCTTGACTGGAATCAAACCTGGGACCCTTCAGTCTGCAGGCCGATGCTCTATCTACTTAGCCAAACTGGTTAGGGCAGCTGAGTTTTATCTTGACAATGCAATTGACGGGCCCAAATCCAACTCAAGTCTCCCCGCAAACATTGCCTCCCCTAGGAAGCCTTCCTTAACCCCACGGCCCTTGGACATATCTCCATGCTAGCTCGTTTGGCTTAGTTTCCCGATGGGGTGTGACAGTGTATTGAAGTCAGCACACAGTAGAGTCTCTTGTTAAAACATTTTATTGATTTCAGAGAGGAGGGGAGAAGGAGAAGGAGATATAAACATTAATGAGGAGAGAGAATCATTAATGGGCTGCCTTCTGCTTGCCCCACACTGGGGATCGAGCTCAAAACCCAGACATGTGCCCTGACGTGGAATAGAACTGTGACCTCCTGGTTCATAGGCCGATGGTCAATCACTGAGCCACGCCAGCTGAGTCGCAGGAGATTCTTATTAAATGTTTGTTGAATGAATGAATGAATGAATGAGTAAGTTTTGATAAGGGAAGCTGAAGAAACAGCCTGGAAGACTGTAGCAGGAGAAAAACACAGAAGGGAGCCTCGAGAGTCCAGAGCAGACTTCTGGGTAATCGAAGGGCACCCTGATTGCTCCTTCAAATTCTGGCTCCTGAGGTTATATCACAAAACAAGTGAGCACCTGGGTTTGAATGGAGACCTGGGTTCAATTCTTGACCACCACCCACTAACAGAATGACTTTAAGCAAATTACTTAGCCTCTTCACACCATCCGGGAGCAGTTAGCCCTCATTATGGCTTTGCTCCGAGGCACAGGCCTCCTCTCCAGGGTGCCTGCCATTCACACAGCTGAGAAGCACGCAGGCCAATGGAAACACGCATCCTCCACTCCGCCTGCTCCTCACGCAGGGATTAAAATCCGTCTCCTCTTCTCGGTTTGGATCGTTGAGTATTTGGTCAAGGATTCAGCTCTCCCTTTTTATGAGGTTCTAAGAAAACCAGAATTAAACTCTGCTTTGTTTTACGGGTCAGGATTTTTAATCTGTTAGCATTTGGCTCGTTTTTTCTTACAGGCTTAGAAAGCGACGTTAAGGAGACTCTGTTTCTTAGCACATTCTGCTTTTTCTCTGGAGCGTGTGGAGGGGGTGACAAACCCCTCGCGGCTGACACATGTCTTGTCCCACTTTAGCTTGCTGAGTGATCGTGGCCAAGCCTCCTGACTTCTCTGTCCTTCTTGCCCTCAAGTAGAATGAGGGGGCTGCTCATCGAGGCCTGTGTACTCCTTGAGGGAAGGAGATGATTTAAAATCCCCCTATTTTAGCCCTGGCCAGGGTGGCTCAGTTGTTTGAGTGTTGTCCTGTGCATCGAAAGGTTGCAGGTTCGACTCCCTCTCCCTTCCTTGCTCTCTGAAATAAATAAGTAAATAAAACATTAAAAAATAATAAAAATAAAACTCCCGTATTTCAAATGAAGGCTCAGAGAGGAGAGGGACTCACCAAAAGGCACACAGGTGATTCATGGGCACAACCAGCCCAGGGGGCTGTTTCTGGGAGCTCCCTCTACGGAAGTTTCTGGAAACCCCTTTTCTCTGAGAAGGAGCATGAGGCACTCGACCAATCCTGAATACTTTCCAAGCCCTCTGCCTTCCCGGGTGGCGTTCAGGAGACTTCGGGATGAGGTTTATGTTTTCAGGGTCGTTAGGAAAGAAGAAAGAAAATCAGAAATGGGGAAATCGGGATGTGTTGACACTATTCTTGCTTCATTGTCAGATGAACCAAGAAGAAAAATGTTTTATTTAAGCCCAAACGATGTGCAAACCAGTAGGCCTTAGGGCATTTCCCCTCCCATCCCCCCGCCCCTGCCTCTGGTCACCGCCTGTAGAGTGACCATCCACACTCCTCAGCCCTGAAGGGCTGCTGAGATGTGGGACTGTCAGTGCCAACACTTGGTCAGTCCCAGGCAGACCAGATGAAGTGGTCAATCTGATGGCTGGTTCATAAGTGAAGAGAGAGGCTTTCTAATACATGGGCTTCTGCTGGCTTGAGTACCAGCCCTGCCACTTACATCATGAAGCTTTGAGAGGGCCTCCAAGCCTCAGTGTTCCCATCTGGCAGTTGGGTTGAAATGAGGTAATTAATTTAAAAGGCCTACTTCAATGACTGACGGGCACAGAGTAATCACCCAGTACATGCTGTCTCTTCCTTCTGTGAGAAAACAAAAACACCCCCCCTCCAAAAAAAACCCCAACACTTCAGTTTTCATCTTTTCTTCTTGGTTATTGTTTTTTTTCGGCTTTACTGAGGTATAACTGACAAAATTATAAGATGTTTAAAGCGTACATCTTGGTGACTTGATATACATTGTGCAAGTATTCCCACCATTTATTAATACACCTATCACCTCTCATGTTTTTCTTTTGTGGGGTGTGAGAAATATATTCTTAAAATTCCAAGCATGTGGAACACGAGGTACAAGGGGTGTATCTGACGAAGGGTTTTATAAAGTCAGGCAGTGTTTTCCTCTGGGATGGGTATATTTGAGTAAATTACCACGTCTTATTGAATTCTTGGGCAAAGCAACCGTATCGCCACTTCTTTCTCCCTTGAAACTTGTAGGAAAGCCTCATGGGCCAGTTTTGCGGTGTGGGAGGGAGAGGTGGAGTCCAACCCTAAGTGGCTGAGCTGCTACAGTGAGAAGAGAAGGGTCCTTGGCATGTGACCTGGCTTAAAATCCCAGCTCTGCCATGTTCTGGCTGCCACAGTCGTTGTCACCTGTAACAGGGGAATGACCATCTGTACTTGGCAAGGGTTTCAGGTGGCCTGAGAGTCGAGGCTGGAATCTCCTGGGGTCAGTGACTGCTTTAGCTTTGCCTGTTTGGGTTTCTGTCTGAGTCCTTGAGGGTCCCGAGGTCTTCCCTGTGCTATCTGAGACCCGGTTAACATGGGTTTCGGGAAGGTGTGTTGGCTGGGATGGGAAGCTAGCTCCCTTGGTAGGGAACGGGTGGCTCTCCCTCGGGCACCTGGAGGTAAAGTCCAAACCATTGGCTGCAGCCTCTCGGAGCGACCACCCCTTCTGCTGGCAGCTGGGCTCAGGTTTCGACCTCTTTCCACCGGTAAAGAAAAGGTCGAAGCCTTGAAGGTCACAGGCAGCTGCCTGGCAGCCCTCCCGGGGGTTTGTCCTGCGCTTGCTTCACATCCTCATCCCTTTAACCTTCTTTTCTTCTCAAGCCGTGGATGGTCTGCACACTGTTTGGAGGGTGAGAGATGGGAGCTCTGGCCTCTTCCCTTTCCCCGCTGGCTTTGAGCAAAACAGCTCAAATGTAGTAAATGGTTCATCAGTGTGTGTCCTTTTCCATGTGGCCATTTTGCTATGGTTTGGCACTCAGGTGGCTTCCATTACAAGTAATGTTGTGTTGAACACATAATTTAAAATGTAATATTTAATATTACATATATATTTTTTAATCCTCTCCGGAGGATATTTTTCCATTGATTTTTAGGGAGAGTGGCCGAAAGAAGAAAAGACAGCCAGACACATCAATGTGAGAGAAACACATTGACTGGTTGCCTCCCGCATGAGCCCTGACCAGGGCCTGGGCTGGGAAGGAGATTGCCACCGAAGTATGTGCCCTTGACTGGAATCGAAGCTGGGACCCTTCAGTCTGCAGGCTGACGCTCTAACCACTGAGCAAGTCCGGCAGGGCTGAATATATTTAAACATTTATAAATATTATATATGTATAAACTTTAAAAAAAACTTCAGTTTCTATAGACAAAGACCCCCTGAGGCATTGAAGTTGCTCCTGGGGGTGACAATGGTAGCTGTCACTATAGCTTCCTCACAGGGCAGGTTGGAGCTGTTGCAAATATTCAACTTGTGTTTGATTTTGAAAATAGTTTTCTGATGGGAAGGAGAGAGAAAGCCAGTGCAGTGATGGCCTGCGTAATTGTTTCTGCCAATGCCAGATGGAGGGCACGGTAATGGTCTTGTAAGATTATAATGGAGCCGAAAAATTCCTATGGCCTGGTGACGTCATAGCTGTCATCGTGTTGCAGTGCAACCCATGACCCACGTGTGTGTGGGGATACTGGTGTCAACAACCCGCTGCGCTGTCAGTCACAGAAGTACAGCACACACAGTCATGTGCAGTACACAGTGCTTGGTAATGGTAATAAATGATTGGGACTGGCTTATGTATTTACTAACTTATACTTTTTATTGTCATTTTAGAGAGTACTCTTTCTAGTTAGGAGTCTGGTTGGTTTAGCTCCTACGTCTACCCCAGAGCATGATGCTTGCCAGTCTATTCACTGACCTGGGTCGCATGCAGGGTGGGGCAGGGTATGGTCACATGGCATAAAAGTTGCTGCCTACTGGGGGCAGACCCTGAGATGCCACTTGAATGTATGCCTGTAGACATTAAGTGTATAAGAAGTAGAACTTTATTTTTCAATCAAATGACAATTTCTTTTGTCTGTTCCCATACTGCCGGTACCGACACTAGAGCACATGCATGAGTGTGTGGTGGGGGCTGGGGAAGGGGACACTATGGGGGAAGCCTGGCTGTCCTGGAGGCTTTGGGTGCAGGTCAGCTGGGCACATCTCCCTTGGTCCAGCCCTGCCCAGCTGACTCCCTCGGTGGGTTCCGATTCCCCAAGAGGGTATTAGTCAGATTTTCGTTTCTTTTAAAATATATTTTTATTGATTTCAGAGAGGAATGGAGAGGGAGAGAGAGAAATAGAACCATCAGTGATGAGAGTCATTGATCAGCTGCCTCCTGCAGGCCCCACACTGGGGACTGGGCCTGGCCCTGACTGGGAACTGAAGGGTGACTTCCTGTTCATAGGTCAACGCTCAACCACTGAGCCAGCTGGTGGGCTAATGCCATTTTCTTGAGGGCAGTTTCAAGGCAAACGGCGCAGCCTTGCCTTCGGCCCAGGTCTCCTTGAATTGCTTTTCTCCCTTTGACGTATGTCTCAGAGCTCTGCCCGTGGAGCTGTGGCAAGGGGCCCTCATGGCCTGCCCCTTTCTGGGCAGATGGCCCTGTGGCAGCTGCCCTGGAACCAAAGAAGTTCTGGAAAGTCCCCAGGAGTCCAGGCTGGGATGGGCCCCACCTGGCTTCAGCGCTCAACCTCCCACCTCTCGCTGTGGAGTCCGGCTGCCTCGGATCGGATCCGATCGCTGGCTGAAGGGAATCGCTGGGCAGCCGGGGGAGTGAGAAAGACTCCAGCATTAGAAGAGCAGCCTGTGTCTGGCTCTGTGGATGCTTAGCTGAGTGGACTAGTGGAAAGAGCAGGCTTTGCAGACAGGCCTTGCGTTTGGGGTGGGTTTTATTTCCTCTTCACCCTTTGCCTCGGTCAGTGCACCCTGACCGAGCCCCAGGCCAGTCCCCAGAGTGCCCACGCGTGGCCACCTTCCCACCAGTGGCAGGGGAGTCCAGAGGTCTGTCCCATTCCGGCCCAGGCTCCTGTCCCTGGCCTGTCACGGGTCTGAGAGTCTGCTGGCGTGAGGAGTCCC
This sequence comes from Murina feae, assembly GCA_004026665.1. NCBI lineage: Eukaryota > Metazoa > Chordata > Mammalia > Chiroptera > Vespertilionidae > Murina > Murina feae. Next base: position 13,123 of record PVJC01014795.1, read on the forward strand.
GAGGGACAGCCCTTCCCAGCAATAGCAATGTGGATACAGCACACCTGTCTTTCCAGGGTGGGTGTGAGCTCACACTCTAAGGGTGACAGGAACATAGACTGAGGCTAGGTCCTCGGTGACAACCTGGAACAGCTGACTATGTATCTCCAGACATATCACAGGAGGAAAATGAGCCCGTGTGTGTTCAAGTCCGTGTTAACCGAGGCTTTTGCTGTTTACAGCCAAGGGCGTGGAATCCTGAGTGATGGGCGCGGGACACACCTTCCCCAGTAAGTGGGGCAGGTGGGGTTAGGACGCTTCTGATACACGTTTTCCATAGACACAGAACTGCGGCGTCTACTGGGTCCCAGGAGCCCACACTGCTCAGGGCTGGGGAAGCTTTTTACAAGTTGCTGCATTGGATCACGGGTGGGAGGGGGCAGGCAGAGGCAGCCTGGGACAATGGGAAAGGTGCTGGCTGGTCGTCAGAGTCCAGGGATGGAGCCTTGCTCTGTTAACTCCCCCCTGAGGTCAGCAGCAGCTCTGTGCTCAGGGCAGGGGAGGTCCTGCAGCAGGTCCAGGGCCCCAGCTGTGAGGAAGGGAGGAGGGGGAGGTGTGACATGGTCATAGAGGAGTGTGATGTGCTTCCTGGAGAGCGGGCCTTGATCAGGGCCTTGAAGGCCGTGCCCAATTTGCTTGGGGAGGAGAGAACAGCAGCAGGGAGGACGACAGGCCTCTGGGGGTGACATCTCCTTGGACTGGCGTGCAGCCCGGCTGCACTGTGTTTGCCTCCACCTCCTCCTCTCCATTTGTCTGTCTCCCAGCCGGTCTGGGAGCTCCAGGAGGCGAGGGGTGAGGCCTTCATCTTTGACTACTGTGAAGCAGGCATTTGCTGAATCCCTGCTGGAGGAAAGGAGGAGGCTATAGGAAATGTGAGACCCTCAGGGCAGGGGTGGGACAGGTTTGTCTCCAGGTCAGGGGTATTAATGGGTTTGGGGGTGGGGAAGGTGCAGGTCATGTGGAGGGGTCTGGGAGGACAGGCTGGCAAGGGAAGTCTTCAACCCTGCTTCCTGATGACAGTTCCGGGCCATTCCAGGATGAGGTCTTTCCCCTGAGAAGGCTTGGGGTGTTTTCTTTTCCTTTGCTAGTGGCATTGACATCCACTGACCACCAGCCCGGCCCTGAGCCTGGAGCTAGAGAACCGTGGAATGAATTAGCTGAGTGCACAGCGCGTCCCGTTTCCCAGGATCCCCCCTCTCCCTGGTTACAGAGATGCACGAAGCTTGTTCCTTGGCCACTGGGACTTAGAGGGTGCATGTGCGGGAGTGGAATGAGGAGCGGCCTGGTCACCGGAGGCCTGGGTTCCTGTCCTGACTCGGCCACCGACCAACTGGGGGGCTTGGGGCTGGTCTCTGCCTTTCTTGGGGCCCAATTTCCCTGCTGGGACTGGATAACCTTCCGGCTCTGACATTCTAACTGTTGTGCCGTGGGATTCCTGGGAGAAAGCTGCCGCTTTACGTGGGAGCTCCTGACCGACCCTCCCTTCTCCCACGTCGGAGAGGACATGGTGTTAATAATAGCTGGCACTTCCGGAACACAGGCATTGCACCGAGGGCCTTGCATGCGTCATCTCTCGTAATTGCCACACAACCCCTGTGAGGAAGAGGCTATTATTGTCCCACTTTGCAGATGAGGAAGGAGAAGCAGAGGGGTTAGTCAGCTCCCAGCTGTCCGTGCACATAGGGACTACCCTATTTGTACTGTTATGAATTGAATATCCCTCTACCTACTGTTCCTATGTATTGTTAGGTTAGATGGCTTCAAGGAATAAAGGTCTGCCTTTTTAAAAAAATATATATTTCATTGATTTTTTTACAGAGAGGAAGGGAGAAGTATAGAGAGTTAGAAACATCGATGAGAGAGAAACATCCATCAGCTGCCTCCTGCACACCCCCTACTGGGGATGTGCCCACAACTAAGGTACATGCCCTTGACTGGAATCAAACTTGGGAACCTTCAGTCTACAGGCCAACACTCCATCCACTGAGCCAAACTGGTCAGGGCTAGGTCTGGCTTCTTTAAGAAGCAAGTGGTGCCCAGCTAGTGTGGCTCAGCAGTTGAACATCGTTCTATGAACCAGGAGGTCACGATTCAATTCACGGTCAGGGGCACATGCCCAGGTTGTAGGCTTGATCCCCAGTGCGGGGCGTGCAGAAGCAAGGTGGTAAAAGGAGGCTGAGTTCAGGTGGAGGGAGGGGCCGAGTGAGTGGGGTAAGAGCAGGGAAGGGGGATGGAGATAGTGTTAGGGCTGGGGGAGAGGAAAATTCTGAAGTTACTGGGTCTCTGGTGTCAGGGCATAGTCCCCGGGTTCCTCCCACCCTGCACCTCCAGTGAGATGACCCAGGGCCTGAGTGTGGGTTCAGATTTAATCCCCCCCCCCTCTCCTGCCCCGGCCTGGTTTCAGTTGCCCCAGGCTCTGCTGTGGAAACGGCTAGATTCTGAACTCGGCCTTTAGGACGGATTTTGGGTCCAGCTTGTGGGTGAGCTGCAATTATGTCCATTATACCTGTCGTGAGTGATTCACAGGGGCTTACGTAGCAGCAATGTTCCTCTTAATTTTTTTTTTAAATTTATATTTTCCGGTGACTCACTGGAGTTGAGAGCACAGTCTCATTAAGGAGAAAAGAAAAAGGGCGGGGGGCGGGAGGGGGGAGAGGAACATGTCATCAGGCCCCTTGGAGACAAATAAAATCGTTTGCACGGTGGATTCTGGGGTTCCTAGCCTGTGAGGTTAAGCTACTGCCTGCTCTCTGAGCCTTTTGACTCTTCGCTTCCTGGAGGCAGGACACAGTCCTGTAGCCCCAGGAAGGCAGTGAAGGTGCCTTCTGATACTGATGAGTTTGTGCTTTGGGCCAGAAACATCTGGGTTCAAATCCCCGTTCCGACCCTAGTGCTTGCTGTGTGACCTTGAGCAATTTCTTTAACCTCTCTGAGCCTCAGTATTCTCATTTGTAAACAGGGGACAGACAATGCCAGCTCTGCAGGTTGCTGGGAGGATTACATGAGATTATATACCGTAAGCACTGGGCATAGAGCAATGAATAACAGTAAATATGTATCAGCAGATAAAACGCACGGAGCACTTCACCTGTGGTAGCTTAAGCCTCACCACCCTGTGGGCGAGCAATGCTGTCATCCTCAGTTTACAGGTGACAGAACTGACTCAGGGAGGGAAGTGATTTGTTCAAGGCCACACAGCCTGACTGGCAGAGCTTGGACCGGAGCTCAGGTCTAGCAGCCGTCAAAGCCCAGAGTAGACTTAACTCCGCAGTCCCTCCTGATTCCCACAGGACGTGGCCTTGGCCTTCCTCTTCCTCAAAGCGAAAGTGCCTGAATGTGAGCCTCCTGGCGTTTCTATTCCTGGTAATGACCCCGATCAGAAACTCAGAATCATCTCTAGCTTCTCTGCTCCTCGGACCACATCCTTCCATATCATGCTTGGTCGTACCATGCCAGCAACAGCCAAGACCCACATCTACATCTGTTCAAGGCATATCTGTTCCTTCCTCTTCTTCCCACAGGCCCCACTCCCCATTACCCCTATGTAGCCAATTTCAGCCACCCCTAGCTGGTCTGTCCCCTGCCTGCTGCAGGCATGCCACGCCCTTCCTGAAACCTCCACGGACTCCCCGTGTCCGTGTGGGGGAGGAACACCTTTCCTGTACCCTCAAGGTCCCTTTGGCTGGTCTCATAAGCAAACAGACATGAGACAGGTTAGCAAGAAAAAATAACCAGGTTTGATGCATACGTCTGCATGGGAACCTGCATACGTGAGAGTCAGAGACCCGACGCGGACAAGAGGATCAGAGAGAGACCGGGAACGTGGGGGCGTCCAAAGGCCGTTGCAAGTTGATAAGAGCAGGTGCTTGGTAAACAGAAGTTTGTCCTGCCCTGTAGGTAGGTCAGAGAGGTTATCACCGATAATTCTTCCAGGTAGTTAAGGGATGGGCAGAAGTTCCTCTTGAGTCCCTGGCTAAAGTTGCCTTTAGCTCAGAACAACCTGCACACCAGAGAGCCACATCTTGGGGTGACTTGCTCTGAACCCCCACATCTGCCATCCTGAGGACCAGCTCCTGAGCCTGGCACTGAACCCCTGTGTCGCCTTGGGCCCATTCTCCCAGTCACTGGCCCCGGTTTCCCCAGCTGTGGAATGAAACCCTGCCTCGGGAACATGGACTTCCTACTGGTCTGGAAAACAGATCTGAGCTAAGCTCCCACAAGGAGGAGGGGCCGAGCCTGGCTGCGCTGCCCTCCTGTGGTGTCCTGGGGCACTAGGGTGACCGTGAGGTTGGGTGACTTTGGGGGCCTTCCTAGGGCTGCACACAGGTATCCCAAGGCCTCCCCTTGGGGTCCTGAGCCATGAGTGGGGGCTGGGTCTCCAGGCCCTACTCACTGTGGTGACTGAGGGGCTGGTGCCTCAGGACCTCCCTGCCCGGCCCCGCCCCCTGTGGGGCAGTGTCAGAAGGAAGCCCTGGGAAAGCCCTAGTGTCAGGGGGTCAGCCAACAGCCTGTCTGTCCAAGTTCGACCTCTTCGTCCTCCTGCCAGGGCCAGGGTTGTCTGCCACCGGCTCCTCCTCCTCCTGCCAAAATAGACACGCTTGGGTTTGTCCCCACAGCTGGCTCATCCAGAGAGCCTCTTGGCCACTTCCTGTTGACCTCTGGCCGGTGGGCCTTAGGGGGGCTTCCCTCCCTCCCTTTCCCAGAGGAGATCTGGAATGTCCGCTCCACAATCTGGGCCAGGCTCTGCAGGCCTGGACCTTCCACCAGAAAAGAAAGGAGTGGCGAGCCCTGGGGAAGCTCAGGGCAGGCCCACAGCAGGGGCCCAGGGGCGGGGGTGGGGAGTGGGGGCCCAGGAATGGGTGCCAGGTGAGATGACCCCTGTCTGGTTCTGAGGGACTGGCTTGTCCAACAGACAAGAAATGCTACACGAGGAGCCCAGGCGACCCCTGTAGTGAGAACAGAGGGCCTGGGGGTTCGGTTCTGTCCTTCAAGCATCACTGTGCCTGGGACTTAGGTGCTGCGGACAGAGGGGATGGCGTCCCTTTCCCACCAGGAATCCACAAGCCCGTTGTGGAAACAGACATGGTAAACCTGTGATTTGTGTTTCCTTGGGAAATGTCAATTTGCAGGAAATGTTTTTATTTTCTCACATTGCTCTCCATTACGCTAGGTTGAACCCCCTTTTCCTGTCCCTTGACGCAGTTTGGGCAGATTCCATAACTCCCGGGTCCCTTTTTTTGGGGGGGGGGTTGTTTATGGCGGCTGCAGGCCCGGCTGCCTCTTCTGGGTGTGGCAGGAACAGGTTCTTAGCCCCTGTTGTTCTTAACTTGGGCCTTTAGCTCAGTCCTGGGATATGGCCTGATAAGATGACATACAGGGACCTGTGGGAGCAAAGAGGAGGGCACTCAGGCTGGCCAGTGGGGTCAGAAAGGCTTCTGGGCACCCCCATCCCCGCTATGAACGGGCTCAGATTCCCCGAGAGCATAGGGCTTGAGGCGATGATGTTCTCCCCGAGTAGGTTTCCTAACAGCTCTGAGCACGTGTGTCGGAGTCACTGTAAACTGGAGGGCAGGGACCCTCTGTGTCCCCAGGGCCTGGCACGCCAACAGTGAAGGAGTGAGCTGCTGCCAGTTGAGGAACTGTGTCCTCTTGTGCCTGGTCGAAGGGGTGTCTTGGGATCCTAAGGGTCTGAATTCTTTGGAAGAGTTTCTAGAGGGGGAGAGAGCTCAGTTGGTCGAGGGGCTGGCGGGCTGTGATCTGGGCTCTGCTCATCCCTGAAGAAGGTGTGCCCCTGGCTAGTTCCCGGCATCATCTTCCTCCTGCTCAGCTGGGCAACCTCCTCCAGTGCCGGCTTCCTCTTCCACGGCCCCCAATGGGGCCCCGAGTTCTCCCTCTGCGCTGCTTGCAGATGCGAGCTCTCAATTCACGCAGGGCCTGCCACTCCCTCCAAGGTTATGCCTGTGGGACCATGTCCTTTCCGATGACATTCTGATCGCTGGTCTATTTATAACAATGACTCACGCACCACCTAACCTTCTGCAGGAAGAGTTTGGCTTAGGCGCTAGCTCCCCAGGAATGCAAAAACATTTTGCACTGGCACATGATCCCCATGTCATTTCCCAGGGACTGTCCACCCTTGGCCTCCTCTTGACCCTGTGGCCAGATCACTTAGCGATCCCCTGCTCTGGTGCCACCGTCCCCTCCTGTTTACGAAGAATCCTGCTGACCCCATGACCTGCACAGCGGGCAAGTTCCTCTTCGCCAGTAACCTTGAGACCCAGACTTCCTCACTCTGCAGATGGGGAGCCTCTGCTGGATGATTTCCCTTTGTTTTCATATGGTTTGCTTGGGAATGAGCTCAAGTGGAGCAGGGAATGGATGAGTCTAGAAGACAGCCCTGAGCCCCGACCCTCAGCCTGTGGCTGCCTTCGCCAGCTGTCTCTCTCGGGACCCCAGCCTTCACAGGTACCCACAGTTTGTCAGCAGATGCTCTGGTTGCTTACGTCATAAAGCAAATATAATAGAGCCCAGCCGGTGTGGATCAGTGGTTGAATGTCGACCTATGGACCAGGAGGTCATGGCACATGCGACCCTGAAGCCTACTTCTCAGCCATCCTGAGTTAGTCAAATGCTCCTAGGTTATCTTTCCTTCCTCGCATCTCTGCCTACAGCCCAGAAGTCTCTTACTGACTTCTTCCTTTGGCTAAATCCTAGTACATAGCTCTTCTGACTTACCCCCTCCAGCGGGCAGGCTTCTGGGCCCAGCCCTGCCCCTCCCAGCTGGGTTAGTGTCTTCCTTGTGGCTCATGTGGTCATGGCTCATCCCCTGCACTGACCCATCTGTCTGCGTGTCTGCCCCAATTGCCACTCTAACTACCAACCCGACACTCCAGTCTGGATCCAAATTCCTTTATTTTATGTTCCCACAGAGTGATTTCCTTTCCTTTTGAGCACTTGGCTTAGTTGGTGGTTATACATATAGCAAAAGCAAGTATTTGATTAATGTCTGTCTCTTCCACCAGACTGGAGGCTATGCAACAACAGAGATATCCTTACTGTTAAATAGGGATATCATTTTTCTTTTTAGAGGACATTACTATTAAGTACAGCAAGTCCTCAATGTTGTTGATGGGTTCTGTGAGTTTAAGCAAATGATGTATAAAGAAATCAGTTGTATAATTGATATAAACCAGAGTTAAGCTCCTATGGCTCCTCATCAATGTTCTAACAGAATGACCTTAAACAAAACAACATTATTTGAGGGGCTGCTGTATTTCAAGAGACTGATGAATACCTGTGTACCCAATATCCAGCTTTGTCCAATCTCATCACCTGTCATATTTCCTTCAGAAGCTTTTTTAAAAAAATATATATTTCTTTATTGATTTTAGAGAGGAAGAGAGAAGGAGAGAGAGATAGAAACATCATTGATGAGAGAGAATCATTGATCGGCTGCCTCCTGCACACCCCCCACTGGGGATCGAGCCTGCAACCCAGGCATATGCCCTTGGCCGGAATCGAACCTGGGACCTTTCAGTCCACAGGCTAACGCTCTATCCACTGAGCCAAGCCAGCTAGGGCCAGAAGCTTTTCAAAGGATCTAAACTAATAAAAGCGAAATAGTAAAATTAACCATTTCTCCGAGACAGGGTAAGCCACGCCCACCAGCCAATCAGAGCGGCTGTATGCAAATTAGCCCAGCCAACATGGCGGCGGCCACTCACAGACCTGAGTAAACGTTTAGGCAGCGTCCCTTGCAGCAGGAGCGAAAGCGATACTGTTTTCGGCCATTGGCGGGCAGGCTCCGAAACATGTTTCAATAATGTAACAATCATAGAATCCTCAGGAGCTGAAGGGAACAGCAGCCTGGCCTGCCTTACTAAGAGTAACAAAGTCTCATTATAGACGCTGCGCTGCGAGGTGAAGCAGAGGAGGTTTCGTTACCTCAGCTTAAAGGAACAGGAACCTGCGTCCAGCCGGCCTTGCTGGGACGTTGGGTCAATGGGAGCTGTGGGCAGCCTGAAAGCCCCTCACCCAGGCTGGTCAGGCACGCCAGCAGGTGGACATCCCCCGAGGGGTCCCAGACTGCGAGAGGGCACAGGCCGGGCTGAGGGACCTCCCCAGTGCACAGAGCGGCTGCAGGGCGGGACAGCGCAGGACCCAGGACCCGTGATGGGAAAGAGGCGGCAGGGTTGGAGGGCACCGGGGAGCAGGTAAGAGGCGGCAGGGGGGGGGTCTCGGCCTGCTTGGTGGCCGCCCAGGCCCTTTGCGGGGCACCGGGGAGCAGGAAAGCAAGGCTGCAGGGGCCGGGGTCCTGCTTGGCAGCTCCCCAGACCCCTTGGCGGCACCGGGAAGTGGGAAAGGAAGACAGCAGGGGACGAGTGAGTGGGAAAGAGTTGGCGGCCTGCTTGGCGGCTTCCCAGGTCCCTTCCGGGGATCAGGGAGCAGGAAAAGGCTGGCCTGACCACAAGGCGGGGGTTTCCCTGCTTTCTGGTGGCTGGAGGAAGATGGGCAGTAGGCAAGCTTGGGAGGCAGGCCGCACCCAGCCCTGGCCACGCTCAAAAAAGAGAACAACATGCAGGGGAGGGCAAGAGTCTGAGAGATCAACATAGAGGGGGTGCCTGCTCCAAGCCTCCACGGTGTGCCTGTGGGCAGGCCCCCGGCAGGTAGACACATACAGGAGGACTGCTCCGAGCCTCAGATGCGGCTGGGGGCAGGTCCCCAGTGGCCACACACACACACACACACACACACACACACAAAAGGCACCTGGCAGACTGGGGCCATCATAGGACATCCACTGAGGGGTCCCAGACTGTGAGAGGGCACAGGCCGGGCTGAGGGACTCCCTTCACCCCGAGTGCACAAATTTTTGTGCACTGGGCCCCTAGTAAGATTATAAAAAACGATTGAAGGCCTCTAAGTTTCAATGCATGTCTATAAAAACTTGCTTTTATTAAATGTTTAAATATTTAGCAGGTACTAATATTTATAAATATGTGTAATGTCAAGGATTAATGACACAGTGGACACCTGTGTACCCACCACCCAACTTAGGAAAAAGAAAGCAACCATTACTCTTCCAGTCCCTTTGGCCCTAGCTGGCTTGGCTGTCCGCTTTAAGACTCAAGGATCCTGAGTTCAATTCCAGTCTAGGGCACATGCCTGGGTTGCGGACTCAATCCCCAGTAGGGGGCGTGTAAGAGGCAACCAATCAAAGATTCCCTCTCATCATTGATGTTTCTATTTCTCTCTCCCTGTCCCTTCCTCTGAAATCAATAAAAATATATTAAAAAATGAAAATAAAAGCTATTTCCTCTGAAGTCCTCTCATTCCACCCCTTTCCTTCCTTCTTAGAAGTAAGCATTATCCCAAAATGCATGTATGATTTCCTTGAGTTTAAAAAATACTTATACAAAATATATTTGTATCCATGAACTATAGCTGGTTTATTTTCCCTGTGTGTGTGTTTTTAAAAACTTTATATAAATGGAAACCTACAGTTTGTGTTCTTCTGTGACCTGCTTTTTTTAAAATTTATCTTTATTCAGATTATTACAGTTGTTCCTCTTTTTCCCCCATAGCTCCCCTCCTCCCAGTTTCCACCCCACCTTCTGTCCTTGCCCCCCCCACTGTCCTCATTCATAGGTGTACAATTATTGTCCATTCTCTTCACGCACTCCCAACACCCTTAACCCCCGAAAATTGTCCATCCACTCCATTTCTATGCCTCTGATTCTATTCTGTTCACCAGTTTATTTTGTTCATCAGATTTTTTATTCACTTGATTCTTAGATTCACTCCTTGATAGATATATATTTGTTGTTCATAATTTTTACTTTCCTTTTTCTTCTTCCTCTTCTCAAAGGATACCTTTCAGCATTTCATATAATACTGGTTGGGTGGTGATGAACTCTTTTAGCTTTTTTTTGTCTCTGAAGCTCTTTATCCGACCCTCAATTCTGAATGATAGCTTTGCTGGGTAAAGTAATTTTGGCTGTAGGTTCTTGCTCTTCATCACTTTGAATATTTCTTGTCACTCCCTTCTGGCCTGCAAAGTTTCTGTTGAGAAATCAGCTGACAGTCGTATGGGTGCCCCCTTGTAGGTAACTAACTTCTTTTCTCTTGCAGCTTTTAAGATTCTCTCCTTGTCTTTTGCTCTTGGCATTTTAATTATATGTCTTGGTGTGGTCCTCCTTGGATTCCTTTTGTTTGGGGTTCTCTGTGCTTCCTGGACTTGGAAGTCTATTTTTTTCACCAGGTGGGGGAAGTTTTCTGTCATTATTTCTTCAAATAGGTTTTCAAGATCTTGCTCTTTCTCTTCTTCTGGCACCCCTATAATTCTGATGTTGGTGCGCTTTAAGTTGTCCCAGAGACTCCTTACACTATCTTCATACTTTTTGATCCTTTTTCTTTTTTCTTCTTTTCTTTTTTCTTTTTGCTTTTCCAGCTGGGTGGGTTTTGCTTCTTCATATTTCATATTTTTGACTTGATTCTTGCGATCCTCTCATCTGCTGTTGGATCTCTGTATATTATTCTTTATTTCAGTCAGTGTATGCTTAATTTCTAGTTGGTCCTTTATCATATCCTTAAGGGTCTCATTAGATTCATTGAGGATCTCACTAAATTTATCGGCGGTCTCACTAAATTTATCGGCAGTCTCTAGAAAATTCTTGAAAAACCTAATAACCATGGTTTTGAACTCTATATCCTGTCATTTTCTTTCCTCCATTTCTGTCATTTGTGATCTGTTTCTTTGTCTCCGCATTTTGGCTGCTTCCCTTTCTGAGTTAGGTGATTACTGAGAGGAATTAACCTCTAAGCCACTTGTTTATGAGGGTCAGCTGTGTTTATAGTGGGAGAACTTCTGTGCTGGAGACACCCTTATGGGGCAAGAGTTGTTTCAGTGGGGCTTTTGTGCTCACTGCATCTGCCCCAAGTGTATTCCTTGTGGATCTGAGTGTGACCTGCTTTTTTGTTTAGTATTTTATTCGGATATGTATACCCTGGGATCATTTCTTTTCAGTGGTGATGTTTATTCCATTGCATGGACTCTATCCATTCTCTTCTTAATAGATCTGATAGACTTTAGTTTGGCTCTCCTCCCTCCTAATCCACCTGCCTTTCTCTCCCCCCCTACCCCCCGTTACAGACAGCCCTGCAGCGAGGACCCCCTTTGCCCACACACGAGAATGGCCAATGTTCTCCAGGTGAAGACCACCAGGCGCGCACCTGGCATGGGACCACTGGGCTACGAGGTATGTGCATTCTCACACCCAGTGTCTCCAATCCCAGCTGCTTCATGCTCCACCAGCGCCCTGTGCACTTCGTGGGGATAAAGTGTTCTCTTGTGAGTTTTCTGCACTGCTGGTAAGGTTGAGTGTACTTTCATGTTTTCTGTGAGTTGCCTATTCACATCTCTTGCCTATTGTGTTTGGTGAATTTCTCCAGAATTGATTTGTGGTACTTCTTCATAGATTTTGCACATGGATCTCCTGGCAGACAAATATTTCCTCCCAGGCTCTCGTTTATCTTTTGGAGGAGGTGGGGTTAGAGGAGGAGGAATTGCGAATGTTTTTCTTTTTGTTTTTTAATACAGTGAAATACTAAATCTTAATTGCTGCAGTTTGACGTATATTGACAAATGCATATAGGTACAAACCCACTCGTCCATCATGTCACAGAATATGCCCATCACCCCAGTAAGATCCTTACGCTCCCTCCCAGGCAACCGTTGTTTGACTTCTCTTACCATCTGTTAATTGAGCTTGATTTAAAACTTCATATAAATGAAATCATATGCTAAGTGCATCTGGCTTCTTTTGCTCAGCCTAATATTTTATGATTCATCTATGTTGTTGCATAGATTTCTTTTTTTATTACCAGGTAGCTTTCCACTGGGCTGCTATGAATAAAATGGCTTGTACCTGTGTTTTTGTGGGCATATGTTTTTATTTCTCATGGGTACATACCTCAGAGTGGAATTGCTGGGGTGTGGGGAAAGGTGTATGTTTAACTTTATAAGAAGCACTGTTTTATCTTTTAACAATCTTTCCCCTTTCCGTGTTATGCTTGCTCTATTACATATTTTTTTTCTGAGCTCGTACAATGTTCCTTCTATTTTCCTTCGGCAGGTTTTTAATTTTGTTTTTCACATTTGGGTCTTTCATTCGTCTGAAATTGACTTTTGTCTACTGTGTGAGATAAGAATCTGTAACTCCCCCCCCCACTTTGGGGTAATCAGTATTCCCAATACCGACATTGACTAGACATCACCCCTTCCCCCCCGCTGTAACCTCTGTCACACACAAGGCTTCCGATCGACTTGGGCTTGCGTGGGGCTCCATTCTGTGCTGTCGGTTTACTTTTCTGTCCCCATGTCAGCCCCACACTGTGCTAATTCCTCTAATTCATGGCATGCCTGGCCATCCAGCAGGGTAAGTTATGCCACCTTGTTCTTTAAAACCAGCTTGTCTATTCAGAGTCTTTGCTCTTCCGCAACAGCCTCAGGGTCAGTTTGTCAGGCTGCATGGACGTGGGCGTGTGCACACACAGAGCTGAAATTTTGTTTGTACTTGTTCATATTTACCGATGGTCTGGAGGGAGGCTTACCGTCTTCATGACCCTCAGCCTTCCCACTTGAAAACACAGTTTATTTCTCATTTTTTCCCCTAATGTTTCTACATAAAGTTATATGCTTTTATCTGAAAAGGTCTTTGCATATTTTTATTGGCTTTATTTTAAGTACCTTGCAGTTGGGGTTATTGTAAGTGGAGTATTTTTAAAATTACATTTTAAATCATTTTTTGCTGATCGTAGAAGCGCTGTTGGTTTTTGCTCACTAGTAGCTTATCCAGGACCTTTAGGGGACCCATGGTTTCCTCGTTTCCATGATTTGGTTCTATCTCCTCTTGCATTGTCTATGTGGACACTCCTATAAGCTGCAGAGAATGAAGGTTTCACTTCTTTCTTTCAAGTCCTTTAATTTTCTTTCTCGTCTTGGGCACTGGCAAGGGCCTCTGGAATAATGGTGGGTAGAAGAGGAGATAATGGACAGCCTGGTCTTGATCCTGCCATTGAAGGGAATGCTTTTAATAATTACCCATGAAGTATGGTGTTCACACTAAGGTTTTGTAGAGACACTTTATTTAAGTTATAAAGTTCCCTTCAAATCCTGGTTTGCTAAGAATTTTTCAAATTTGTATCATAAATGGATGGTGGACCAGCTGGCATGGCTCAATGGTTGAACATCAACCTAGGGACCAGGAGGTCACGGTTTGATTCCTGGTCAGGGCACATGCCCCAGTCGCAGGCTCCATCCCCAGTGTGGGATGTGCAGGAGGCAGCCAATCAATGATTCTCTGTTATCAATGATGTTTTTATCTCTCTCTCCCTTTCCCTTTCTCTCTAAAATCAATAAAAAATATATTTTTAAAAAAAGGGCCCTGACCGGTTTGGCTCAGTGGATAGAGCGTCGGCCTGCGGACTCAAGGGTCCCAGGTTCGATTCCAGTCAAGGGCATGTACCTGGGTTGCAGGCACATCCCCAGTAGGGAGTGTGCAGGAGGCAGCTGATCGATGTTTCTCTCTCATCAATGTTTCTAACTCTCTATCCCTCTCCCTTCCTCTCTATAAAAAAAATCAATAAAATATATTTAATATTTAAAAAAATGGATGCTGAATTCTTTCAAAGGATTTTGCTATTATCACAACTAGTCTATAATTGCCTCCTTTGGTCTATCCTGTGAATTATATTAACAGATTTTCTAATGTTACACCATCCTTTTAATCCTGAAATAAACCAAGTTGGTTTATGTTGGTGGTTATTATTGTACATAATGCTGTGTGCGGTTTGTGAACATTTTAAGGTTTTTGCTGAAAAGTGAGATTGCGCTGTAATTTTCCCTTCTTGTATTTTTCTTTTGATATTGAGGTTATACTTACCTCATAAAACAGTTTGGGGAATTTTTCTTCTCTTCCTGGTCTGTGGAGTAGTTTGGATGATGTCAGATTATCTGTTCCTCGAGTGTCTGATAGAACTGACTTGGAAATCGCCTGCGTCAGGTTTTGTGTTTGTGTATATGGGGGTAGAGTTTTAAAACATAGATTCAGTTTCTTTAGTGAGTCTTTGTATATTCAGATTTTCTATTTCTTATTCAACCAGTTTTGGTAAGTTTTTTTTTTTTTCTGGAATAATTTCTATTTTATCTAATTTTTTTCAACTTATTGGCATAATTTCATTCATGGTATTCTCTTATTTCTAAATTTTCTACTGTATCTAGTGATGCCCCTCTTTTGTTCCTAATATTATTTATTTTCGGATTTTGATCAATCAGGTCAGATTTTTGTCTATTTTATTGGTATTTTCAAAGAACCAAACCTGATGACCTCTTCTATTGTTTCTTGGTTTTTCATTTTGTTAATATCTGGTTCTTTCTTTGATTTCCTTCTATTTTGGGGGGATTTACTCTGTGCTTTATATAGCATTTTGAATTTGGTGCTTACTCCACTAATTTTCATTTTCTTCTTCTAATGTACGTTTTCATGGATACACATCTAGGTTCTGTGGTCTCCGATACAGATGATTAGAATCAGCTTGTCAGTTTCTCTCTGAGGGAATGTGTTCCATGTCGTCAATGTTCCATCAGATAGCCAGGCTGGTCCATGTGGGAGATGGTGCCGCGTTCAGGGCTCAGTGTTGGTCCTTGAGGTCCACAGGTTGGACACAGCAGGGGCTCCAGGCAGATCAGCCTTGGTGAGTGGGGGCCCCTATTGCTGAGCCCACGGGTGATCTCCATCTCTTCCACCATGGCCATGTTGTCAATGAGCACCGTGAGCAAGGACAGGGGTGGCTGGGGGAAAGGCTGACTGACATCCCCAGAAGGGGTTATCTTCTCTGATTTTTGGAGCCCTCTTTGGCTGCGCAACCCCACACAGATATGCCCATTTGGAGAGCTCAGTCCTCACACTTCTTACATCCTTGCCACCAACTTTCCAATGTTATTATTTCAAAGTCCCTTCCATCCAGCCAGGCTCTTAGCCTCTCTCTGTGAATCAAGTACTATCTACACCTCTGGCCTGGAGTGAGGGAGGGGAGGCAAGGAGGCTGGGCGATGCCCCTGAGTGTGGGGCAGCCTGAGAAACCACCATGTCTTACCTCTCTATGACTATGAAGTAAGAGTCTGTGGAAAGGTTGTGAACTACCGCACCTCAAAGTGGTGGCTTGTGAAGAAGTTTCGAAGCCATATTTGACCACCGCAACCTTCGGGGCGGGGGGTGGGGGAAAGGTGCTCTGGCTGGTGTGGGCTCAGTGGTTACAGCATTGGCCCACGCACTGAGGGATTGTGGGTTTGATTCCCATCAAGGGAAGCTACTTGGATTGTAGGCTGTATTCTGGCCCTGGTCAGGGCGTGCATGTGGGAGGCAACCAATTGATGTTTCTCTCTCTCTCGCTCCCCACCCTCCCTGCCTTGCTTCCACTCTCCCTCAGAAGCAATGGAAAAAATATCTTTGGGTGAAGATTAACAAACAACATCATCATCCACAACAAAGGCTATTATTTTACCCTATTTGCTGTCCACCTCCCAATCGTGTTGAAGTTTCTCTCATTGACAAACTCTAACCTGGAGCCATACTGAGAAAAGTAATTCTCTGACTCAAAGAAGTGATGGGTGGTCCTATGTAGACTGCAGACTACGCAGCCTGATGGCGTAGATTTATGTGGTTTGTGGTCATTTCCACGTATAGGTAAGGCATGCCTAGCCATCCTGGTTTGGGAGTGGCTGCCAGGAATAATATTGCTGCCCACTGTGTCAGACCACTCTGGGTCAGAGGTTGTGCTATGGTAACAGGTTTCATGATGTTCACGTTGGAAGCATATGGTTATTGAAGGAGAAATGTATGGTGCCAGCAGCTAGTCTGTTAAAAATCAAGATAGTAGCGTGTCTGACAGTTAACGTTCGAAAGCTCACCACATCTTTACATGAAATAATCTCTTTTTATTTATCCTTTGAATAATTAGTCTGAAAATAATATTGCAACGTACAACAACCCAATGCTATTCAAAACTTGTTGCAAAAAGAAGCAATGAGTCAATTATCCACAGAGTGCCTTCCAGGACCGTGGCCAGGTTGCTCCGTGAGTTGGGGCGTCATTCCGATAACCAAGGTTGCAGTGTGGTCTCCGGTCAGGGCACGCACCAGAAGCAAACAGTGAACGCATACACAAGTGGAACGGCAAATCGATCTTTCTCCCTCCCTCCTTCTCTCTGAAAAGCAAATAAAAAATAAAGAAATGTTTGTGGAATGAACTAAAAAAAAAAAAAAAAGAATTTTACAGATGAGGACCCTAAGACCAAAGGCATGAAGTGACTCAAGTCTCTGGAGGTTCAGTGTGGGCAGAGGTGATTTCAAGCTGCTATGTTCATTCACATGCTTATGTTTTCCACAGAGGACTCCATCCCTGCCGTCCTGAGAAGTCCTCTGGTCCTGCCCTCTGGATCTTACCTTATTGGGGCGTGTGGTCCTGCCCTGTCATTCCCTTCTCCGGGGTTCGGGACACCATTATCCCAACCCAAGGGCTGCAAGTGTGGTGTTCCCGGGTGAGGGGGGGTTGTTCTTGGTGGTGGCGGGGACTGTGGGAGAGGGAGAGAGGAAGCTGGAGATAAAGGGTGGTGAGCAAGGGAACGGGAAATGCCCCGTGTGCTTCCGCATCGCCTCGTCTGGGGCCTATGTGCCCCTGTTGACTTCCACTTTCTCTTTGTGGTTACATTTGAACTCTTGGTGAGAGGCCAGCTGCTTTAGCTACAAATGGCCTTCTTGATCTATTCTTCTTAGTGTCCAAGAATCATAAACCTCGCCCCCACTTGCACCTTCCCCCGCTGCCTGGGAACTGCACGCCTGGGTGGCGTGGGGGTGGCTGTGGAGAGACCCCTGAGCTGGGAGTCAGGAGCCCGTAGGTCCTGGCCCAGCATTGCCCCCGTGTGACCTTGGGCAACTCACCCTCTCGGGACCGAGGTTTACGATCTGAAAAGAGAGAGCTTGAGGTTTAAAAGAATCTCCAGCTGTGGGGTGATGAGGTCACAAAACAAAACAAGGTACTGGAAAGGGCACAGGGCTGGGCGCCGGTCGTGTGTGGCACCCTCTGCTGGGGCCTGACGCGAGGTTTGCCTGCTGGTGCAACCACGGGGGTGGGGGCATGACACGACTGCAGGTTTAGACAAGGGCCCTGTCCCCTGGTACTGTACGTAGGTGACATCTTGCGGAGACCTCGAGCAAAACCGAGGTTCCGGAGTGGGGAAGACCTGGGGGCCGTGGATTTATAGCCGTGTCCCAAGCGAGAGAAAGTCAAGCAGCTCCGTCCATCTCGCTGACGGTTACGAGACTAGTACACATGACATTTTAAAAGACCTTCTAATAACACGGCAAACTGCTCGGGCTCTCATGGTAGGAGAGAATGCAGGACGCAAGGTTGTAGATGAAGCCCGGGAACAATGAAGCACAGCAGGGAAGGCTAGAGGGGAAACCGTAGGTGGCTTCCCTCTCTCCCGGGAGGCACGTTTGCTCTGCTCACTGCATCTTTAGTATTTCCCATGGCGAGAACGTATCACTCTCATAGTGGCCGATGAGCCGTATTAAAGCAATA
The DNA here is from genome assembly GCA_004026665.1 of Murina feae. Lineage (NCBI taxonomy): Eukaryota > Metazoa > Chordata > Mammalia > Chiroptera > Vespertilionidae > Murina > Murina feae. The sequence continues at coordinate 30,804 of PVJC01014795.1, forward strand.
TTTTAAAGGTATTTCATTTTGTGCTGCAAGGGGATAGGAGACCCGGTTGACCCCAGGTCCGCATCTGGGCCCATCAGGGCCATCGGCGGGCTGGAAGGCGTCCGGGGAAGGGTGTGGGCGAGGATGTGGGGGCTGCACGGCTGACTGCAAGGAGCGGCTGTCAAACAGAGAATGCACAGCTGAGAAAAACAAGCTCGGGGTCACGGCCAGGCCTTACGCGGGCCCAGGGAAAGGGAGTGCGGCCCTGACCGAGGGGATCCGGAGGGCAGAAGCAGGGCTGCTGGGGGAAATGCCACGCTTGCGGGCACCCAGCTTTGGGCTGCACAGAAGTAAGAGTGGCTGGCCTTGTGAGTGGTCCGCGCTTGGAGCCAACCGCCTCAGGGGGGTGGTAAGCCCTTGGTCGTTGGGCAGGATTGACAGGGCTGCTGACCACTGTCAGGGACACTGCAGTGAGCTTTTCTGTGGTGCTGAGATTGCAATGGAGGGGCTCAAACTCCCATTTATTAAAGGAGAAGACAACGTTAGAAGTAGAGAAAGAATTATCGTCATGATCAGGAGAGGGGCCCCTCTAGTCAGACGAGTCCTGGGTCCACAGCTGACTCGCTGTGCCATCGTGGGTGAGCTGCTGAATCTCTTTGCACCTCAGTTTTCTCATCTGCATAATGGCCATAACAGCAGAGTAGCTGTGATAAATAACAAAGAGGGTATATAAAGGGTTCGGTGAAGGGCCTTGTGCAGTGGTTCCCAACCTTCCGGCCCTTTAAATACAGTTCCTCATGTTGTGACCCATCCATAACATTATTTTCGTTGCTACTTCATTACTGTGATGTTGCTACTGTTATGAATCGTAATGTAAATATCTGATATGCAGGATGGTCTTAGGCGACCCCTGTGAAAGGGTCGTTCAACCGCCAAAGGGGTGGCGACCCACAGGTTGAGAACCGTGGGCCTTGTGTGTAGTAAGAGCTTCATAAATGAGAGTGCTGGCAGTGGGTGATTTTCCAGGGCTCAGAGCTCCCAGGCCCCCTGCAAGCTTGCTGGGCTCCCAAGTCACTCATGTCCTCATGTGTCAGCCATGTCACGATCGGAATCCGCATCGGTTGTTCCAAAGTCATTGTCTTGAGTTTGGTTGAACTAATTTTATCCCTGACAGTTTCTAACAGAGTCAACATTCTTCCCTCTCCTGCCTCCGAATCCCCTCAAAGGCACACATTCCCCAGGCAGGCTGCTCTCTCAGCTCGGTTTCCTTGGCCTCCCTCCCCACATGGATGCCCAGAATGTAATATCGGAGCCCGTCTCCCCGCCAGGAGCCGGGGGCCCAGGAATCCCGCCCCACGCGGCCAGGTCTGTATGCCAGCGCGTCTGTTCCCAATCAGCGCGGGGCGCGCATTCTTTCTGCCGAGCCTGGGGACCGTGCTAATTGATTGCTAAATGGATCTAGTCATTTTCAAAAGACGCCTCCAGACCTGCCCTCTGCTCTGCTGCTGCTCCCCACGGGCTGAGGAGCCTGCGGATTAACTTCTCCGCTGCCTTTGGGGAGGGGCGATGACCGCCTGGAGCCTCGATGGTAGGAATCCACCAGAAGTCTTAGAAAGGCCCCCGCGCTCTGTAAAGAGATGGAGGGCTTCAAAGGCACCTCCGCGGACCCCATCTCATTGCACTGCCGCCCCAGCTTCGTGCGGTGGACCAGACTGTGTTGGACAGATGGGGGAGTCGGGGTTCAGGGGTGGGAGTGGAGTGGCCCCAGGTCACAGAGAGCTGGTACAGGGACGAGGCTGCCTTGGATCCCACACGTGCTGGGTGCAGGTTCTTCCTCAAAGCTCAGCCCATCGGCGGTGTCTGGCCAGGGTTTGCCATTGAGGTTGCCAGGGAGACCGGAGAAAGCATAGGGCCTGCTGACCCGGGCTGTGTGGGGCCTCAGGACACCCACAGCGTCTTGGGTGTTAGGCTGCCCTGTGGTGAGAAGAGAACCAGGAGAGGGGAGGATGCCGCCCATGGTCAGGAGGTGAGGGTGCCTGCCCCAGCCCCAGGGAGAGAGCAGCCTTGCTTCCCCGGCAGGAAGCCCCCTCTCGTCCCAGCGTCCCTCCTCCAAGCCCCTGGCTTCCCCGGGCACTTGTGGGAGAAAAAGTCATCGTCTGTGTCCTCGTCTGTCTGGCAGCCTGGAGGCGGGGATTGTTGTCTTTCTGTCTCCAAATCTCCACTTGGAACAGGGTCTGCTCCTAGTAGGTGGGCAACACATGCATGTAGAATGAATGACTCATCCTGGACGTTTCCCTCTGATCTCATTCTCCGTGGTCTCTTGGCAGGGAGACTAAGATTAGTGATCAGCGAGAACAAGATGAAAACGTGCCCTTGGCAGAGCAGCTTGGCCTCTGATCGATGCCTGGGCCCCCAACAAAGTCCCCGCGCTTCAGTGTCCATAGCTGCCAAGTGGGGAGGATTCCGTGCGTGTCCACCGGGCGGGCTGGAAATCTGAACGCTATACTCACAATAAAGGGGGTGTGTGTTTTGTCGTTAATGTGCGCTGGGCTCCTCTCTCTTCCAGAAGCTTCTTTACTGCACACACCACCAAAGGGCCCGCTGTAGAACCAGGAGACAGAGAACTGTCTTCAGTCTGTAAAACTACGTCCGAGCCCTCAAAGAAAGACTTGGTTCAGACTAAGGGGTTCCTCTTGGCAGAAACCAGAGAAGGGTGTCCTCAGCCCTGTGGCCTGGGTGCTGGGTCCCACCACCTCTGCCTCCCCTCCTCTAGTCTCACCCTCTCCCTCCTGCTGGTGAAGACTTGGGTTAAGAAGTCAGAGGGAATTGCCTTCCACTCCTGGCTCTCCTTCTTCCTAGCTGTGCGACTTTGGGGAAATCATTTTACCCCTCTGATCTTAACAAGTGTGAAGCAATAGAACATTGTACAGGATTGTGGGGGGAAATTACTGAAATAATCCACAAACATAACATTTAACAGTGGGTGACATGTGTTAACTGCTTCGAAAATGTTAGCTATTCCTGCTGTGCTGGGATGAGCACCCACCCCCATCTCTTCTCCCTCAGCCCTCAGAACTGCTATTCCACACCCCATGGACACACTCTTTTAAAAAAAAAAATTTTTTTTTTTTTATTGATTTCAGAGGGGAAGGGAGAGGGAGAGAGATGGAAACATCAATGATGAGAGAGAATCATTGGCCTCTTGCTCACCCTCTCCCATTGGAGATTGAGCCTGCAACCCAGGCATGTGCCTTGACCGGGAATCAAACCACAGCCTCCTGGTTCATAGGTCAACGCTCAAACCAGTGAGCCATGCCAGCCAGGCTGGACACTGCTCTTGCAATGGCTCCTGCATTTCCCAGTTGCAAAATCTTCATTCTAACCCTCTAGGCCTTCTCTGCAGGTATGTATCATGGCCACTTCTTCCTGTGCACTCTCCTCCCTCCACTTCTGGGCTACAGTCCTCCCTGGGTCCCCCTCCTGTGCCACTGGCCATTTCTGCTCTGTTTTTTTATTTGTTGTTGTTAATATATTTTATTGATTTTCTACAGAGAGGAAGGGAGAGGGACAGAGAGTTAGAAGTATTGATGAGAGAGAAACATCGTTCAGCTGCCCCCTGCACACCACCTACTGGGGGTGTGCCCGCAACCAAGGCACATGCCCCCAACCGGAACCGAACCCGGGACCCTTCAGTCCGCAGGCCAACACTCCATCCACTGAGCCAAACCGATCGGGGCTGTGCTCTATTTTACTCAGTGTTCTTTCTTAGCTGCAGTCCAAAAGCTGTCTTCCGTGGAGTCTTGTGTGTGTGCGTTTCAGTCACCAAAGTTTACAGGCGCAGAAAACATGTCCAGTGGCCACAAGAGTGTCTAGTCCAGGCACCCTCAAACTACGGCCCGCGGGCCACATGCCGGGTGTTTTTGCCACCGCTGCCTGTCCTGCTTAAAATAAGATATGTGCAGTGTGCTAGGAATTTGTTCATAGTTTGTTTTTTTGTGGTTTTTTTTTTAAAACTATAGTCTGGCTCTCCAACGGTCTGAGGGACAGTGAACTGGCCCCCGTTTAAAAAGTTTGAGGACCCCTGGTCTAGTCGGGCAAGACTCTGCCAACTGCCCTTGAGGACGGGCAGGGGTGAAGCGCTGTGCTTGGCACTTACGAGTACCATCCCATTCTTGACACTTGTAGATAAAGTTAGACGGACCAGGGCACCAATCCCAGCCCCACTGTGACAGACACTGGGGTGACAACAGCAGGTATCATCCCCTGGGCCCTCTCACCGGTGGGAAAGGAGCTGGTCAGCAGGAGCTGGTCAGCAGGACCCAGCCAAGCTCTCCATGCCGGGGCCTGGGGCTGGTGTGGGGCGAGCCTGTGCACCAAGCCATAAAGTCCCTGTTCCTTGCTGTGTGACCCTGGGCAAATCACTTCACCTCTCTGAGCTTCTGAGGTTTCAGTGAGGCCTAGTATGTAAGAGGAGGAAACCATAGGGTGCTCAGCAAACTGCTGTCATTGTGACAGTCTTTCCAGACATATTATTCAGTTGGGTCGTGACAGAGAAGGCGTTTGCCCAAGGTTCCAGCTGAGCTGGGAATCCCACTGGATCTTACGACGTCAGTGAGGACACCATTCACCTGGCTCCTCAAGGCTGGAGTTGTACTTGCTCGTGTCAGGCTCCTTGTATTGCCTGTCGCATTGCTTTTTTGCAGTCATCCTGGCCATGGTAGGATCACCTCTACTTTATGAATGAGAAAATTGAGGCCCTGAGAGCTAACATGACACCCCCAGGACCCACACAGGCAGAGCTGGGATACAGGCTCTGACGCTGCTGCCTGCCCCTACCCACTGCGGTTCTGAAAGGCCTGCCCTCCCGGGAGCAGTGTTGACTGCCTGGGGCCAGGTACTCATCGCTGAGAGTGGAGACACGGGGCTGTTTTGTGGGCACCGTTTCCCAGAACCTGATCATCCCTGAGGGAACTGGGAAAAAGGGAAATGAAAGACGGCGCGGAAGTGGAGGCTGGCTCGTGGCATGTCCTTGAGACTTTTCAGAGCCCCCAAAGCCTGGCCTGTGAAGTCACAACAGGTGCAGTTTCCCCGCACGCCAGACCCTGCGCTAAGTGACAGCGAGAATCGTCTCATTTAATGCTGATGTTGG
>PVJC01014796.1:0-35950 GCA_004026665.1 Murina feae
GCCCACCAGCCAATCAGAGTGGTTGTATGCAAATTAACCCAGCCAAGATGGAGACCGGCAATCACGGAGCTAGAGAAAACAGGAGGCTTCCGTTGCAACTGCCTGCCTAAGCTGGCTGGGCCTCTGCTCCAGGCAACAATGTTTCAATTATAGAAGCCACGGAGCTGAAGCAAACAGGAGGCTTTGATGCCTGCCTAGGCCTCTGCTCAAGGTAACAAAGTTTCAATTATAGAAAATAAATAAGCCCCAGAAACCTGATTCCAGCCAGCCATGCTGGGACATTGGGTCAATGGAAGCTGTGGCCTGCCTGAAAACGGCCCTCAGCCCCTCACCCAGGCTGGCCACACACCCATAGGGTGAGGATCCCCATTGGGGGGGGGGCTTGGCCAGCCTGCAAACAGCCATCAGCCCCTCACCCAGGCTGATCAGGCACGCCAGCAGTTGGACATTCCCCGAGAGGTCCCAGACTGCGAGAGGGCACAGGCTGGGCTGAGGGACCCCCTGCCCCCGAGTGCACAAATTTTTGTGCACCGGGCCCCTAGTATTATATATATGTAAAAAGAGCAACCATGTGCTCTACATAAATAATGCAAAGTATCATATTAAATCATTAAGAGAGTGTATAAAAGTGAGTTTTTTTTAAAGTGGTCATATGTGGAGAAAAGGAAAAGTATCTCTGTTCATAATGAGAGGGGTTGCCTTCATCCTGCCTCCCAGTCCTGGCCTCCCTGACCTGCTACTGGTCACTGCTAAAATGCTGGAAGGAGGTTGCACAAGAGCCACCAGCTTCGAGCTGTAAGGAACTCTTGGGGTCCTGTGGTGGAGCCCTCCCAGTTCAGAATTGAACTGCACCTGGTTGTTGGCATCTACTTGAATTCTTCCAGTGACGGGGAAGCTTATCCCTCCCCGAGGCACCCGCAAGCGCTGGAAAGGTCATTCTTAAAATGGGGAGGTCCCCGTCGCCCTACAACTCCTACCCACTGATGTTAGTTCTGGAGAAGCATAGGGGTGTCCTTAAATCCTGTACCATGTTCTAGTTTCTGCTTCCTCTGCACCCCTGTTCACCCGCTACTTGTGGTCCTGACCTTCATACACCTCTTCTCTTGAGTCTCAAATCCTTGGTTTTCTCACTGTGTCTCCTTCTGCACCATCTCTCATGCTCTTCAGCTCCCTGGGCACCATCCCATGGGCTTCTGCCTGACAATGGCATTGGGAGAGCAGCACAGAGCACGCTGGGCCTGGAGTGGCCAGTGCCGCGCCCCCTCCTGCAGAAGCCCCTGGGGCTGGACTTCTTCCCCTGATCCTGGCCAAACAAGGAACCCGGTCCATGGGCCCATCCCTGACTGACAGACCCTAGAGACAACTTGGCAACCTGCGCGGGTGACAGGCATGGAGGAGGTGGCGCTCAGAAGCCCTCTGAGTACAGGGGAGCCTGCTCGCCAACTCTCCATCTGCAAGCGCCTCTCACATGTTTCTCATTGGAACGACGGGTCTCGATTTTTACACGGCAGGAAATCCAAAGTTCCAAGTAACACTAACCGGCCTCCCCGGCCGAATTGCTAAGAGCCCTGGAGCAGAGAACAGTCCAGCCACTCGGGGGAGATTTCAGAGGAGGCTCCAGGCCCTGAGCAGCTGTGGGTCACAGATACCCAGACTGCACGGCCAACACAAGAGTCTAAACTTCCCTGAGGATCAGTTACATGGGGAGTTAGGCTCAGAATTCTATGCAGCGAATCTGTAATTTATTGGTGTCTTTTCTTACAATAACAAAGTTACTTTTCTCCTTTCCAGAAATTCCAAGGAGGCTCCAGGAGGTTTAGTTATGTTTTCCAAAGTGATTCATTTTTGAGACGCTGCCAGCACGAAGAATTTTGACTCCAAGGGAAATAAAATTTAGGACTCAGTGTAAACCAGAACGTCGACAAGGCATACAAGTCCGTTCTCATGTACCCGTGAGTGGGCACAGAAACAAATCGTCAGTCCAAGCTTCATACCTCTCTTTCCATCTGATCCCCCGAGTATTTCAGCAGCTCAACGATTTTGGCTATTATCTGGTCTTCTCCATCTGTTGGGAAAATCCAGTTATTTATTTATTTTCCAAGAAAAAAATCTTAAATTTTCCCAGTGACCTTGCTTAGCCTGGTTGGGGATGGAGGAAGACAAATGCTTTGTAATTCTTAGAAAATTAAATCATACCTCCCTTTTGCTGATTAGACACAAACACTCCCAGATCCCCTCTCCTTTCCTTTCTTCTTCTCCCTCCTTCCCTGAGCCCCCAGTTCTCACCGTGAAATTCATCCCTCTATTTACTGTAACAATGTTGTTGAAGATGTTAGTTCCACTACACACGATCCTGTCTCTAAAGGTATTTAGGGGAAATCTCTCCCTGGTCTTCGGGCTTCTCCAGAGCAGATGGTGCTTCTCCCACATGGACCCCATCAATTCCCTGTTTGCCCACACTCCTCCTCAGTATTAGAGCTAAATTCGTGGTTCCTGCCCCCCTCCCCCCCCGTCTAAGAGGAGGTACAGTCTTTCTGACCTGCATTTTGAGAATTAACTTCACTTCTAAACCCTCCTTATTTTCCTGCTGTTTTCTTTTTCCATTGTCCTTCCGATTTATTTTATGATGCCAAAATGTCTACTTTGCACACCGTGTCTTTACAACAAGGTGGAGTGTAAATAAATAACACTGACGAGTTTTTTCCCGCCCCAAAGGCTAACATGGCAGGGGGATCCAGAGACGGCTCTCGTGGGTGTGTTGTTGGAATGGGGGAGGTGGAGTAGTAGGGCTTTTCTTGTCTCAAACATGCTGACAAGGATACATGAGGGGAATGGTCATGCCTTAGCTCAGAATCCAAACAGAGAAACATTTATCGAGAGAACATTTTTTTTAAACTTATGACACAATCTCTAAAGTCATGTTTGTTCTCGATAAAAGGGAGAAAGGCCAAGAATTAATCTAGCACGTCCCATCCCAAGAAGGTCAAGCGAAGGGCAAGGTACGTGGGCAGTCTGAGATTCAAGTCACCTGGGAGAAGAAAGAATGCGTGTCTCATCGCCCACGTGCAGTTGTATCTGCTGCCGCCGCCTCTCTCGGGGAAGGTTGTAGCGGCCCAGATTTCCCACGTACATGGAGCCTCATAGCCTTAGCGCTGGTTTGGCTTAGGGCTTTGCTTTACATCGCCCAGACACGCCCAAGGGAGCAGTAAAGGGGAGATGCTTTCTCCTCAGCAGACTGAGATGTGTCCCCCTCCTCCAGTTCCTCGCTCTAAGCCCCTGTGGGAGTTTTGGTCCCAACAGCACAGCACAGGGTGGTGAGCTCACCACATTGCTCCCGTGGTTGGAAGACACTTTTGCCTTGTGCTTTACTGTGCCGCAGACCCAGGACCCACCTCTGCCCCGCAGCCCCCACTGGAGTTTGGGGGATGACAGCCAGGAGAGAGGGCTGTCATGAGTGGGTGTGCAGGACTGAACTTCTCCTCCCATGGCACTTGGTCCCCAAATCCAGAGTTCCTGTGCGTCCGATGGGATCTACAGTCCTAGCTATTGCTACAATTTCGGTGACAACTGAGCCGGTCTGGTCACTGCTTCTCAGTTCTGTTTCATGTTCTGTCCTAGGCCTGGTGTCTGACACCTATCCCCCTGCTTTTTCACAGAAGCCCAAAGCAATCTACACCAATAAAAGAGAAATATGCAAATTGACCATCCCTTCACCATGCCCACCAACCAATCAGGACTGAGTATGCAAATTAACCCAACAAAGATGGGTTAATTTGCATATGCAGGCTCTGAGAGGCTTGGGCTAGATGCAGGCTTCCACCCCCCCCTCCCACCCCCCAGCCGCTCTGAGCCTCTGGGCAGCATAGGAAGGCAGAAAGGCAGCCCTAGACCACAGCGAAGGCAGTGCCGGCAGCCAGGGGAAGGAAGGCCCATTCTTGCATGAATCTTCATGCATTGGGCCTCTAGTGATATCATATATATATATGACACACTAGAGACCCAGTGCACAAAATTTGTGCATGGGTAGGGTCTATAGTGTCTGCCAGCTGCTGGCCAGGGCCTTCCGTCATTCTGTGCTGCCCTCATGTGGCCAGCACATGTCATAGCGAGCAATCGAACTCCCAATCAGTTGAACTCCCGAGGGGACACTTTGCATGTTAGGCTTTTATATATATAGATCCCTGGTCTGGTGCTCAATCCATACTCGCTGCACTCCCAAGAGCCAACTGGTCCCTGGCCATTGCTAACACGATTACACCTAACACTGCCCTTCCCCTTGATTGCACACTATGTACTTCCCCCTCTCCCTCACCAGACTTTTCTTTGGACTTAGCAGTGAGCTTGGCATGTGGCTTCCATCTGCTGGCACACTCCCCTGGCTTGGGCTCTCAAGCTGAAGGTCAGTGCCTCCAGCAGGCTGCCTTCCTGCCTTTGGTCCAGGTCAGCTGAGATTCCTACATGGCAGAGCCAAGCTGAGTCAGTACATGGATGCTCCTGTGCCTCTGCCTGGAGACACCCAGCCTCCCCGCCACACACACACATTCGCTCTCAGAGGGGAGCTTACCTTTCTTCCCACTTGCAGCTCTAGGCTGGGAGCTCAGGCCCTCGGAGCGAAAGAGGGTCCTAGAAGCAAAGTTCCCTTGACGCTTGACACTTGCTCCCTGGGTATGCTCTTCGGGAGGAGGCCAGGAGTAAACAATCTCAGCAACTCGGTTGGCAATGGAAGCAACTTTGAGGTCCACAGCTGAAACGAGAGAAAACGGTGTTGAGAGCCCGTCCCGGAACTTGGTGGCGATATTGGTATGCACAGTTGCCTGATCTGAAAAGAGCACAGTCGCCTGATTAGAAAAGTGGCCTAAGAGTGCGTGTGTGGGACAGGTCATTCCTCAGAAAGCACCGGCGATTGCCTGGCAGAGGCTGGGATGGGGGAGGAGCCCACCGAGGAACGATGGCCACTTTGAAACCAGGGTCCTTTCGCACCCTCTCCTTGAAGTCTTGCAAAACCAGGGTCCCCTTCCCCTTTGTGAGGGAGGAAACATAAAAGGGAGGGCTTAGTTCTTTGCTCGAGGAAATGCTCATTATGCTTTTATTTTTATTTTCTTCTCCCCCACCCCCCCAGACCTTTATAGCTTGGAGAGCTGGCCCTTATGTACATAGAACATTCAATAGTTTGACAAGCCTTTGGGGGCTGGTCACTGGAGAAAGATAAATATCCCTGCTTTCAGGACATATTCATTACTCAAGTCCGTTATCAAGTAAACACTGAGCTCTCCTTGCTTATAAAATCACGTGTTTCCTCTCTCCCTCAGATCTACTGGGAAACGTCCAACTAAGGCTGATTGGAAGCGAGGACACATAAAGTGCAACCTATAACCTTCAAGAATTTATAATCCAGGAAAAAAGCATGGCATGTATTTGCACAAGAGACTAGTAAAGAAAAAACATTTTGGGATGTGAAGGTCTCCGTGACAGAGGCTCCCTGAATGTCATAGCCTGTGAAAGGGCCTGGGCCTAGGCAGGGGGTGGGCAGGTGGTATCTCTGACTTGTTTGGGAGCAGAATGCTCATTGTTGATTCATTCTAGAAGTTCTTAACTTTTAGAAGTTTGTACAAGCTTTATCTTTGATGCCATTTGAAGCCATTGTATTGTGTCGTGCTTGAAAGTAATACTATTTCATTTGCAGGCTTGGAGTAACAGAGAGGGGTTTCGGCAGGAAGGTGGCCGTGTCTGGGACCCTTATAAGTCAGGGTAGGTGAGAGGCAGGGTCCCAGGAGGGACTGTGTGAAATGCAGGTTCTGACATCCCGTGGAGCTGCCACAGGGACACCTGTGTCTCTCTCCCTGGAGTCTTCTGTGGCATGTGTCTTGGTGTTCTCCTTCCACTCCCTGGGCTCTCCCACAGGAAACTGCTGCTTGGCCCCTATGTCCCCTTTTAAAAAGGCATAATGGCTTCCTTGAAAAGTCATTTTTTCATGCTCCATCTGTAGGGTTCAATAACAGATGCGTGAATGAGAGAACAGAGAGGCCAAGGACAGAAGAATCAATGCTTTCATTCCCATTTGAACAACCAAACCAAGTACACTTTCCACTTTTAAGTCATTTTATTGCAGCCCAACCAGCCTCCTCTTGAACTCTCACCACCCATGGCCCTCGGCAAGGACATGGCAAGAGGCTGGATCCCACAGCCACTGGGAACCGTCCTTTGCGGTGTCCCCAGGACACGGGAGAGAAGAGCTCATGTTTTCTACCTCTGTGACCTTGAGCAGCCTAAGATGACCAGTGCATGGTTCTCATTATGCCTCATCTTGCACCCAAAGAAAGCAGATAAAGGTCCCAAAGGCTGTCCCTCCTCTCCCCGCCCCAACCCCCCATGTGGCAGGGCAATCACAGGACCCTGGCAGTTACAGAAGTACCCAACATGACTTACCTGTGTACAGTGTATGGGTTTCTTGGGGGCAGGGGGAGGGGAATCATAAGCAAATGCATTTAGACTCAGATGAACTAGCTCTAGTTAAGATTCCCATTTTGAATACCTTAATTTTAAACACTGAAAAAAGAAAAGATTTCTTTCTTGTCAGAGTAGGTTCCACCCAAGAGGCAAGGGGAAATGGGGTGGGGGTGGGGAGAGAACAGAAAGCCTGCCTATTCTTCAGCATCTATTTTGGGGGGTCACTGCGGGGCTAAGGAGAGCAGAGTTGGGAAGGGTGCCATTCAGCCTTTGGCCAGAGACTTTTGATTTAAAAGGGAAGGGGCAGAAAGTTTCGGAGAGCTTTCCATATGGTTGAGAATGCTATGTCCCACCCAGTATCCATTTCCTTCTTCCCTCCTGCAATGTCAGAGGCAGCAATGGTTGCAGCTGAAGAACTCCTCTTGCCAGCCTCCCTTGCAGTTAAGAATGGCCAATGGGATGTCAGAAGAAGTTGGGTGCAGTTTCAAGAAAGCTCTCTGGAAAGGGAGCTGAGTTATTTAGAAAGAAGACACCCTTTTGTCCTTCCTTTGCTGCCTCTTTCTTTCTGCTTGAAGTGTAGACATGATGGCTGGAGTTGCAGCAGCTACCTTAGGATATGAGGTCACTTTGAGGTTGGAAGCCATAACTAACAGATGGAAAGAGTAAGAATCCCTAATGACTACGGAACCACCATATCAGGCCTGGGCTGCCCAACATTGGTCTTCTTTTATGGGAGAGAAAAGTAATCTCTAGGCCATCTGGGACACCTGCTGGGACAGGACTTCCCCAGTGACAGAAAGCCTGAAGGCTGTGGTCCAGGCCACATTGCTGGCTGTAAGCAGGGTCTCTGGAACCAGAAGGGGCACACAGCTCTTCTTAAAATGGGAGATGTTGATGCCTAAGATGAAAATGAATTCTTTCTAGGCAAAGATGTGCTGATATGTACAAGGCAAAGAACAGCATAGTGACTCCTGGTGGCAAACCGAACAAAACCAGAGTCACCTGGGGAAAGCGAAGTCATGCTCACAAAAACATGCTAAATTCTGAAACAACCTTCCTGCTAAGGCCAATGGACACCGAACCTGTGTAATGCTGTATTCCTCACAGATTGAAACTTACTGAAAAGAAAAGAAATAAAAGTAAATTTGTAAAAAAGAAAAATAACCTCTACACTCTTTAAGCCATAGCTATCCGAGTTTGTCACTGTATGGGTGCTGCTGAGCCTGTTCTTAGCTGTCACATTTCACATGTAGTGAATCGTAGCTGTGGGGAAACCAGAGATTCACAAGTAAAAGAACCTGGGTTGGTAGTTTCTAAAAAATTGGTATCAACATCCATTTTTCTACATCATAAGACCTCTCAGTACTAGACTCTGGTGTTGAGACATCACCTCATAGTCCTCAATTAAGCCTGGAGCCTGAGTCCTGGAAATGGCAGCCCAGGCTACATTGTGACCTTTAGTTAAAAGAACCTTCAGGATGCCAACTGCTGAGCCCTATTTTACATGCGGCAAAATAGAAATGGAATTTGAGGCTCTCTGGGGTCACACCCAACATAAAACCAACTAACCACCCACACAATTAATTGAACAAGAAAGTAAGGAAGAAAAAAATAGGTGAGAAGAGAGGATAACTGTGTAAAAATGTTTAAAGCTAAGTCTACTTAGGAGGTAACTCTTTCTATTTTTTAGGGATATCTATCTATCTACCTATATAGACATCTTAAAATTTTAAGAACTAAATAAAGGTCACTCGAGTAGTATGGAAATACAGAATGTCATTCATCTCAGGAAAGCCAGATGATGAAAGTCTGTAAAATCATCTGTCTCCTGGCAAAGTTCAAAGAACAAGCCACGCAGGAAAGCCTGTTTAGATGCCTTCAAATGGCTGTTCGCTCCAGACCTCAGCGACCACGCCCAGCAGAAGGAGCTGCTGTCCCACTGGGGGAGGAAAGCTCCACAGATAATCCCACCCTCACTTTTACTCTAAAATTCCATGTCTACTGGGAAGTAGAAGTTTCCTTGATCATAGTGAATGATCTAGAGCTGTCCATGTGTGAGCTGATTCTCCAGGCCAGTCACAAGATTTAAAAACTGAGACATTACTGCCACCTGTTGACTAATTATAGATAAGTTACACAGTCCAATCAGCCCAGCAGGAGAGGAGTTTTCGTTTAAAATCTGGGTACAGGCATGATGTTGTTGGAGGAGAAAAAGAACCTTATTCTAAGCTTTGTGTATGAAGGTCAACTCTCTGACGAAGTCTCTTTTGAAAATGTTTTATTCAATACAATGAATTTTGTACCTCTGAGGGGAGATTTTGTAAGAATGCTTCAAAGTTGTCTTTTTAGAGTGGTTTAGATTTTGCAAAATATTTCTGTATGTAGCTACCTGATCTTTCCAACTCTCCTAAAAGCTAGGGAGGGTAAGTTACCCCAATGTACAGACGGAAACACAGAGACCCTGGGAGGTGAACAGACTTACCCCAGGAAGAGAGGCAGCCAGAGCCCCTGGCTAGAGCGCTTCCCCTTACACTGGTCTCCGACAGAGGTTTAGAAATTTGGGCAGTAAACTTATTCATAGACAGTGAAGCCAGAAAACCAATCTCATCTCTTTTCACTGACACCCTTTCCCCTCTGCTCAGTCTTGAGAAAAGTAGGGCAATTATTATTAAATATCAATAACTTGGGAAACTGAGGCACAACGAATGCCATGCTTAAGACTGCATTACCAGCTGGGAAGAGTTGAACTACCATGCATACAAAGAAGGAAAAGATTTGGTTGCAGGAGAAAAAGAATCCCATCAAAGCCTACCTTGGCCCTCTGAGCGCTGTTCCACATTGGAAAGGGACCTAGAACATTGTTGGGTGTGAAGACCACCCTTGTACTCCCCTCTTTTTGAACCTTGAGCCTGGATCTCTTTAGGCAAGCTCTCTGAATCTTCATCCTTCTCTGCTACTCCAAAGAGGGACCTCCAAGAGGACTTTTTCTTGGTGAGGTTTATGGGCTTCTCACTAGATCGGGAACTTCTGCAAGGCCACGACACCTGTGTCCATGACTCATTTGTTGACCAACTCCCCAGTCCTCTCTGGGACAGACTTCTGGTCCTCAACAGCTTTGGTGAGAATACAGCAGACGTGCTCTTGAAGACATGGTGTTTGGCGTAGAACTCCAGGATTTTGAATTCGATGCTGTTTGGGTCATCATCATCCAGGGGGATCTCCTCCAGGTCGCACACACTGGTGGTGCCCATGGTGGGCCTGCAACGACAAAGTTCACATGTGTCTTCTACCTGTGGGCGCCTCCTGTTTGTCGGGAGAGACAGGGGTTAAACTGAATGAACATTTATTAAGCATCTATTAGGTCTGTTCTGGGAGATGCGAGTAGTCGGAGATGGAAAAGTCGGGGCTCTTTCTGAAAGTTCAGTCTCATAGAGACATGAAGGAGAGACCTGGATGTAGATAATTCCAAACAGTGAGCTAGGACTGGGACGGAGGTGCAGAGCCAGGTGAGGAGGATGGGGAGGGATAGAAGGTGCAAATCAGGGGCAAGTGATGGCTCTTCGGAAGATAGAAAGGGTTTAGGCAGGTGGGTGGATAGTGGGGCTAAGGACAGGATGGGTAGAAGAGAGTCTATGGATGAATTTAGGATGTTTGAAGAGTGGTGAGGGAATGTAAGGCGTAAGCTTTGTGGTTAGCCGGGGGCTCAGGATGTGGAGAGGCAATAAATGAAGTAGCAGTCAGGGCCAGACTATGGGGAAGTTGGAATGTTGGGCTGCAAGCTTTGCATCTGCTCATGTTGGTCAATCTGTACATTTCAGAAGGAGCCCTAGGCTATGGAGGGCAGCTAAAGGCCTTCTTGGGAGTTAACGGTCTTCTTCTAGGTGGGCAAATGAGAAGGCCAGCTAGCTGTCTGGGGTGTATGGCCTTCCCCATCTTCCCTCCCTTCTTCCTTAATACTCTACTTTAGCTTGTAAAGATTTGCTTATTTATTTATTTATTTTGAGAGAGAGAGAGAGAGAGAGAGAGAGAGAGAGAGAGAGAGAGAGATGAGAGCAACACATTGATTGGCCTCCTCCTGCATGTTTCCTACCGGGGATCAAGCCTACAACCAGGGCATGCACCCTAACTGGGAATACAACCGGCAACCTTTTGGTGGTACACAGGACAGCGCCCAACCAACTGAGCACACCAGCCAGGGCTGTTTATATCTCTTTCCATACTTGGTATTCCATGTAAGATTTCATCTGTAAAACCCTGCTATTTTTAACAAAGTTTAAAACTACTGATGGAGGCAATGGAGAGCTTTTCAGTTTTGAGCAGGGGAGTGACGTGATCACGGACACATTTTAGAAAGATCAGTACGAGAAAAAAAAAATGACAGGGATGGAAGGGTTTTATTGTCATATGAATCACCAAATAGGTATGATAAACTGATTTTGTTCAATTTAAGCTTTCATGAACTAATTCCTTTCCTGGTCCCTGCTGGGAAGGCATGCCTTTTTGTTAAAAGTCTACTTGGCTTTCTTCCGAGTGAAAGATGTTTAGAAATACTGAGACCTGAGATGGGTGTGAGTGACTGAAGGGGACCAAGGACTGTGCAACCTGAGACACACCAGGAATGATCCCAGAAGAGTGCAGCGAAGCAGGCCGTGTGGGCAGAACGCTGGGCAGCGACCTGGTGTGGGAGCTAAGCACAGAGCCCAGAGCGGGAACGTGTCAGGAGGAGATGGCTGAGGTTTTTAACTTGAAGCTTCCTTCTGAATTGGACAGCCCAGGGCACTGTGGGCAGAAGGTACATTTGGATCCTACAGGAACTGTGTCCTCGGTAGAAGGGGTGAACCCTCTCCTCAAACCAAAATATTATGCTCCCGAAGACACCTCCATGTAAGTTTGGGTGTGTTGTTTTTTTTTAAAACAAAACCTCAGTCCTTTCTCCTGTAGCGTGAGCCCTTTAAGGGTGTGTGTGTGTATGTGTGTCATTGTTGGAGAGAGGAAGGTCAAACTTATTTAAGAAAAAAATTTGCTAAATGCTGATTCAGGAGCAACCTCAGAAAGGAGGGAGAACCACTGAGGCCAGGAAGGACCACGAAATCCTTCCATTTTGTGAAAGGAATTTTTGTTGTGCTACAGGCTAGAAAGGGAGGGAGTATATGGCCCATGCAGCAGGCAAGGTCAAGTACGAGAGAGAAGCAGAGAGCGCAGCAGTGCTGAGGCAGTGGCCACCCCCAATGAATGGGGCAACCCTACGGAGAGGGTGGGTGCTGGGGCCAGGGCCTGCAAAGCACTTGGCTAAAAGAATGCATGGAGACAAGACACTGTAAATGCGTTTGACAAGTGTAGGCTTATTTTTCCTTGCCAATCCTCACTGTGAGTTAAGGGAGAGCTATTGTTCAGTGTACAGCTGAGTCTTAAAGCAGCAGTGAGCTAGGGTATCACACGCTAGGCCCCTTCTGCTCTCAGCTCCTCCTTGTTGGAAGTAAAAGACCAAGGCCTGGGTTTGGGGAACTTACGTCAGAGGTTTATGCTTATGTTCATGGAAACAAGGCCCTGGATGGAGCTCCTGACCAATGGCTCCGAGCCAGGAGGGAAGAACTAGCTCCCTAATCAGACCCGTGAGACTTGTTCTTTTCCTTCCTTCCTTCCTTCCTTCCTTCCTTCCTTCCTTCCTTCCTTCCTTCCTTCCTTCCTTTTTCTTTCTTTCTTTTTAAAATATATTTTTATTGATTTCAGAGAGGAAGAGAGAAAGAGAGACATCAATGATGAGAGATAGGCATTGATTGGCTGCCTCCTGCACGCCCCACACTGGGGACTGAGCCTGCGACCCGGACATGTGCCCTGACCAGGAATCAAAGCATGACTTTCTGATTCATAGGTCGATGCTCAGCTACTGAACTACGCTGGCCGGGCAGTTCAAAGGTTCTCCTGCCACTGTTGTTTGAGAACCACTGAACTTTAGGGACATGATGCTCATCGGCTTAAAACTTTAACGAGCACCATTTTGGCTGAGTGGCTGATTCTTCATATAGTGGCTTTAAGGAAACTAGAAAAAGGCTCATTTGGGGCTCTGTGTGGCAAGAGGTGGGGAGGGCAGTACCATAGATCAGCTGTGTCACAGTCACCTTTGTTTATTTTTTAGCTACGGCTGACCCTGCGAGTGTATTCGAAAAATTCCTTCTCCTCTGGGCTTCCCAGTCCTTGTCTGAAAATTCAGGGAGTGCGAGTCCTGCTTCCTCTGTCTGTTGTGGGGTTAGTGAGGATGCAGGTAGTGAGGATGTGGGGTTAGTTAGTGCCTCATGCAGCGGGTGGTCAGTGATAGTCCCTTTGCTGCCCTCACTGAAGTCAGTGAGCTACCTGTGATTCCACTGGACTGCAGGGGAAGGGGGCAGGGCCAGCCTGTCCTGTGGTCAGTGTTGTAGCCCTAGGAACCAGCACAGTCCCTGACCCAGAACTTTCTACTTTTGGAGGCATAGTAGAGACTATCGGAAAAAACGGAAGAGCTGATTCTGAGGTCTGGGTCTAAAGTGCTCACACCTGGCGCCAGGCATGGGCGAGTGGGAGGTGGAGGGGAACACGTGGACCTTGCCCCTGTTGAAAGCCTAACACCTGGGGTTGGCTCTGCCCCACCCTAGGGAGGATGTCGAAACGTGTTCCATTCAATGAATGACTCGGGATCCGGCTATGTTACTCTGATCATCTTATATTCATGTACTCTCTCCTTATCTATAGCAAATGACACAAACTTACCCTCCAAAGCAAGGTTACACAACTCCTTGAGTTGGCCTCTTTTCCTTCCCAGAGAGTTCTTTTCCTCCAACCCTCAAATGGCCAACGTCCTTGGGGTCTCCTCTGGCTTGTCCTTTAGGAGCCCCATGGTGAAGGCACTGGGGTGTGGGTACAGCTGGGGAGCCCAGAGCTGCAGGGGAAGCACCTCAACGCCTGTGAACACCAGGCACACTTTGGGGATTTTTCTAGTCCTGGATTTGTTTGTTGAGGTTAGATTTCACTTCCCTGTGGGAGGTAATAGATGCAGGAAGAGAGGAAGCAGGCTGCCATGACCAGGGCCCCAGGTAAGCTGGACAGAACTTTGCATGGCCTGTCCCAGTTATGAGATGTGGAGGTCCCCTGGGCAACAGGCTCAGCCAAAGAGCTAACTTGCATTGCTCTGGACACAGATGAGACCGAGGGTAACTCATGGGGGCAGGCGGGGAGGGGAGGCGGGAGGGGTGGGGGACAGAGACTCATCTCAAGGGAGGTTCCCAGATGAAAAGATGAAGTAAAAACTTGGTCTGGGTGGCTTGAGCTTCCCCTTGAGCACCCTTTATCCCAATGCCTTTAAGAGACTTTCCTTCCTTCTTACTAATCCTTCCTTCTCCAAACTGCAGACCTTTGAATGCCTTCATTCCTCCTCCCCTGTTCGTGATTTCTGAGTATGACTTGTTCTTTCATCCTAAGGTGGGCGTGAGAAATGTGGTACAATGCCTTCACTTTCTACAACAGGAGCTAAGCTGAGAGAAGAACTTAGGTCATACAAATCCAACAAAAGGACCAAGACTCTGATGGTAGCACAGAGAACGCAGGCACCAGACAGGAGGGAGCTTTCTCGAGAGGAGAGGGAGCGATTTCCCAAGTTATCTGGGCCTGGCACTCACGAAAGTCCCCAGGGGGCCTGCCAGGACTAGACCTTATGCCCACGTTCCCTCAGGCTGCTCAGTGCTCTGCATGCAAACCCAGGACTCCCATCCTCAGCCCCATCCCTGCCCCAGAGAGGAAGTCAGCATCTCCATGGACCACTGAACTACTCGCATGTCATCACATAGAATGTATTCCACGAGAGACAGCTGCATTGTATTGAAGATGATTCAGCCCGTTATAGAATCTTAACTGAACTATCCCAACCGTCTGTAGCGAAGGAGAAATGAAAGAGAAACCTAAATATCTTCTTTTTAAAAAAATGTTGCTGAGACTGACATGGTAAGAACTTTTTAGTCAACTCAGTACCTGTCTCCCCTAGTTAGATTGTCTCATTACTAGTAAAACCAGGACTGAAGACCCAACTGTGTCCTCCGGGAAGGCTGAGAAAGAAGACAGGTGAGTGTTACCTGGTCTGGACGCTGTCAGTGGTTCCTCCTGCTTCAGGTAGGTGGCAGTAAGGGTATTTCTATACCTGACTCTCCCTCCACAAAATGCAAGAGGAAACCTTCACCAGGTCTTCGTGGCTTCTCATTTGGGAAGGTTTGTGGGATCTAAGACTTCATCTGGTGGGGCCTCCCAGCGTTAGGACTCAGGTTGATGAAGTAAGGCTTAGGGGAAGGCTTGCCGCTTCCTGGTTGAGCCCTGCCCCCAGCTTTTTAACTGAAGGAGTGGCTGACCTTTGCCCATGTAATTTGACTCTAAAAAGGTTCTGCGTCTTTTTTTTTTTTAAGTTGGCAAGTCCAAGTTTCTTTATTTTATTTTATTTTTTTATTTTATTGAATTTATTGGGTAGCAAGATTTCTCACTCCCCTCCTGGACAATTATGTGGGTATTTTCCTGATAGATTTTTTTTTTTTTTTTTTTTTTTTTTACTTCTGTTCAGCAAATGTTTACTGACCACCTATCACATGGCAGGTGTTACACAAAGACTTAATCTTAACTACATTGAGAGGCAGGTGTTAGGATTCTAATGATTCTCATTCTACAGATGAGCGAACTGAGGCTCAGAGAGGTCAGATATCTTGCTGGTGGTTCCTATCAGTTACGCTGATATCCAAACCCTGGTCTTTCTGGCTTCACACCACACCATGTTACCTCTGCCTCTCAGGACCAAAGATTATAGTCAAGTGGAACCCCTGGAAATCTTTAAAAATTGAATCTAATCCTGGCTGTAGTACAATTCACCAGAACTCATTTAAAGATCCTATGCCACAATTCTAGGGATAGAATTCCTGATGTACATGAAAGAAGAAACCCTTAAATATGATTTTACACTCTACCCAAATTCTTAACTGAAATAGACATTTGTGGCCATACTATTGATCATGAAACCATGAGAATATTAGGCAAAAAGATCCATGGCAGGGGGTGGGGAGGGGATAAAGAGTGGTTATGGAAAAGTCAGTTCTTCAGTGACTCAAAGTGAATTTTAACCGACAAAACTAATATTTATTGCGCATAATATACATCAGTCTAGTCAACTTAAGGGGTATTAAAATATTAAAAATGTTTTCTTCTCATTTTAAAAAACAGTCATTTGAAGGAAGATGATATATATTCATTTGAAACAACTCAAGAATCAATAAATGCACAAAATCAATAGCTAAGCCACATGCTACGGACTACAGTTGTTACAGGAGCTTAAGGGCCGTGGCTGCAGAAACCAGTTAGAATCCCACCAGGTCTTGGCAAGGTGCGTATGACTACAGGAAGGGGCAGTTGGCCCAGGGAGGCAGACTCACTGAGGACAGAGAATGTCCAGTAATCATTCAACTCCTCATTCCTCACACCCAACAAGCTGGCATGTAATAGAGATGGGACCTGACACATATTATATTAAAAACCAAAACCAAACCCACTTTTCTCCTGATTCTAAAAATATACATAACATTGTAGAACAATTGCAAAACACGACAGGGCACATATAGAGCTGTTAATAGAGCACCCATGAATGGACATCGTCGTCTGTGGTACACGGTTTTGTGTGGCTATGTATCCGAGTTTGAGAATTTTTAAAACAAAATCAACTATGGATATCGCTTCAAGGAACATCTAGATAAGCAATCCAGTTATTACCCAAAGAACGCTTTTTGTATTATCTCAGTGCAAGATACTGTTATGCTGTCTCAAAAGTGAGCTAGATTGAGAAAAAGATGGCTGCTACTATGTTTGGAAAAATAGCATCCTCAACTGTACAAGAAGCTTTGCAAAATTTTCTTAAGGTAGAAGATCTACACCCTGGTTTTTCTAAATCCAATTACATGTCCCTTTCCAAGTGTTACAGGGACCTTACGCACACAGATAATGCCATGAGGTTCTATAATTTGGCAGGGCAGCTTCCATGTCTTACCAGAGAGGATAAAGATGCAGAGGAAGAGGTGAAAAAATAAGCAATACCTTGAAGAAGCAAATAAAAGAATTTAGTCTTCAACAAATCAGATGTGGTCTACTAAATATTACTTATCAAAGTTTTGAGTGGGACCAAGATGGCGGCATAGGTAAACACCGGAATTGCGGCCATGCACAACCATTTTAAAACAACAATGAAAAGAAAAAACGGACATCTCCCAGATCCACAGGAAGGCTGGTGGAGTGGAAATTCTACAACTAGAAAGAGACTGAGACGCAGAGGAGGTGCGGAAATAAAGTACGGAGGTATGGAAGGCACACGTGGGGCTTGGGGAGAGGACTGGCACCGGAGAATGAGGTTCTTTTTCAATCTGGAGGGAGCCACAAGCTCCCAACGGCTCTGAACTCCAGTTCCAAGTGAGTTTCTAGGGACTCAGAACCATACAGGGAGAAGCTGGACTGTCTGGCACTATTGGGCATCGGGAGGAACTCCAGAGCGTCTTGAGACCCAGTGCCTCTTAGGGCAGGACTGAGAAGCAGCCATAGCTGGTTGTTCCACCCGGTTGATTCCCTGAGAGCCTGCCCCACCCAAGCTTCTGGCAGAGGCTTTTGCAAGTAAAAGGCTGAGTAGCCTCAGGCAAAGGCTAAAATAGCACCTCCTTGGAGATACAAGTGCCAGCGTACCCAGGGGACTGAGTGGTACAATCCTAAATACAACTCCTCAGATTCATAAGGGACACACTGGGGAAGACTCCATGAGCACCAAAGCCCCACTGAAACAACTCTTGCCCCATAAGGGTGTCTCCAGCATAGAAGTTCTCCCACTGTAGACACAGCTGATTTGCATAATCAAGTGGCTTGGAGGTCATTTCCTCTCAGTGATCACCTAACACAGAAAGCCACTCTATCAACCCAGGGAAGCAGCCAAAATGTGGAGACAAAGAAACAGATCACAAATGACAGAAAAGGAGGAAAGCAAATGACAGGATATAGAGTTCAAAACCACGGTTATAAGATTTTTTCAAAAATTTTCTAGAAACCGCCAATAAATTTAGTGAGACCCTCAATAAATCTAATGAGACCCTCGAGGATATGAAAAAGGACCAACTAGAAATTAAGCATACACTGACTGAAATAAAGAATATTATACAGAGATCCAACAACAGATTAGAGGAACACAAGAATCAAGTCAAAGAATTGAAATACAAAGAAGCAAAAAATACCCAAATGGATAAGCAAAAAGAAAAAAGAATCCAAAAATATGAAGACACTGTAAGAAGCCTCTGGGACAACTTCAAGTGTACCAACATCAGAATTATAGGGATGCCAGAAGAAGAGAGAGAGATCAAGATATTGAAAACCTATTTGAAGAAATAATGACAGAAAACTTCCCCTTCCTGGTGAAAGAAATTGACTTCCAAGTCCAGGAAGCACAGAGAATCCCAAACAAAAGAAATCCAAAGAGGACCACACCAAGACACATCATAATTAAAATGCCAAGAGCAAAAGATAAGGAGAGAATTTTAAAAGCAGCAAGAGAAAAGCAGTCAGTTACCTACAAGGGAGCACCCATACATCTGTCAGCTGATTTCTCAACAGAAACTTTGCAGGCCAGAAAGGAGTGGCAAGAAATATTCAAAGTGATGAATAGCAAGAACCTACAGCCAAGATTACTTTACCCAGCAAAGCTATCATTCTGAATTGAGGGTCAGATAAATAGCTTCACAGACAAGAAAAAGCTAAAAGAGTTCATCACCACCCAACCAGTATTATATGAAATGCTAAAAGGTATCCTTTGAGAAGAGGAAGAAGAAAAAGTAAAGATAAAAATTATGAACAACAAATACAGATCTATCAACAAGTGAATCTAAAAATCAAGTGAATAAAAAATCTGATGAACAGAATAAACTGGTGAATAGAATAGAATCAGAGGCATAGAAAGGGAGTGGACTGACAATTTTTTTTGGGAAAAGGGTGTTGGGGGTGCGGGAAGAGACTGGACAATAATCATACACCTATGGATGAGAACGGGGGGGAGGGCGGTAAGGACAGAGGGTGGAGTGGGAACTGGGAGGAGGGGAGCTATGGGGGGAAAAAAGAGGAACAACTGTAATAATCTGAACAATAAAGATTTTTTTTTTTTAAAGTTGCCGGTTCAATTCACATTCCTGGGTTTTGGGCTTGATCCCCAGTAGGGGGCGTACAGGAGGCAGCTGATCCATATTTCTCTCTCTAAAATCAATAAAAACATATATTTTTAAAAAGGAAAAAAAAAACATCAAAGTTTTGTTTTTTATTTATCTTTTTTTTTTAATGTAAGGGTAATATGCTCAGAGTTGAAGGCAAAGCCATGTTTCTGTAGAATGCATTCATTAGTAGCACTATACCAATCATGTTATTTGGAGAGGTCTGTTTCTTATAATGTCAGCATAAAATGATCTTTAAAAATGTATGCTTTATATTTTTCCTAACAACAAACTATAGTCTTCAGGAAAAAAAAGAGGAACCCTCCGGGGTAAGTCAGGGTTCTAGTTAACCTGAACCTGATAAGATTCTTGCTCAGGGCAGGCCATGTGACCTGGCAGTACCTGGATGAAGAATTTTGGTCAGATACCAAAGGTAGTAGATTCTGGATAAAGTGACTTAGCAGGATTCTTGCCAAGCCTGGGCTCTTAGAAAGCATGCCCAAGGAAGGGACTTAGTTGGGCTCAGACGAGCCTGAATAAAGTTTGGTCAAGGAGAGAGTCTTTATCAGTGGCTGTGACAAAATCCTAACTAATAAAAGCGTAATATTGAAATTGACCATTTCTTCGGGACGCCCAACAGCCAATTTGGGTATGTAAATTAGCCCAGCCAAGATGGCGGAGGCCCACCAAACACCGGGTCCAACAGGGCAGACCAGTGGCAGGAGCAGGGCGGGAGGACTGAGAAGGCCCGAGGTTGGCAATAGAGCGATTGCGCCGGCTCATGCAAGGGCGGAGGCCAGCCTCCGCCTTTGCCTGCTCCAGCAGTTGGTTTCGGGCAGTGGCAGGCGGCCACAGGGCCCGGCGTCTGCCCAGGCCCCCGGCCCTGCGGCCGGGGCTGGGAATAGAGAGATGGGTCTGAGAATAGAGAGATAGGGCTGACCCACGCACGGGTGGAGGCCTGGCCTCCGCCTGGCCTCCGCCTGTGTGTGCCCCAGAAGTCGGTTCAGGGCAGTGGCTGTCGGCAGCAGGGCCGGGATCCGGCTGCCCAGGCCCCGGCTCTGCAGCCTGGGCCTGGGAATAGAGCAATCATGCCAGTGGTGGGAGCCGACCTGGGCCCTGCAGCTGGGGCTGGCAATAGAGCAATCGCGCCCTTGGTGGTTCCAGATGGCAGGGAGCTGCCGCAAGGCCAGGAACCAGCAGCCAGCAGCCGGGCTCCGGCCTTACAAGGCCTGGGAATAGAGCAATTGTGGGCCCACGCGACCTCAGAGGCTCAGTGGCGGGGGCTTGAGGGGGATACCCCCTCAGGGTCATGCCCGAGCATACTCCACCCCAGCGCAGAGCGTCTGCCACAGGTCCAGCCACCTGGCTCCACCCTGGGGGCCTCCGTGGGGCGTGTGTGAGCATCTGCCACCTGCCTCCACCCCCAGTGTGTCTGCTGAGCAGCAGGGTCCCCCCCGCAAGGGACCATGCACCAGAGTCCACCCCCTGGCCTGCCACCCAGCTCTGCACCAGGTGTGTCCCCTCAGCGGTGGAGGCCCACCAGGTATGTGCGATGGTAGGCCACCCGGCTGGAAACATCCACGCTTGCATTCACCAGCCATCCCACCCCCCAGTGCACGAACCCTGAGGGGGCTGTGGGCAGCCTGAAAACAGCCCTCAGCCCCTCACCCAGGCTGGCCATGCATGCCAGCAGGTGGACATCTCCCCCCCAGGGGTCCCAGACTGTGAGAGGGCACAGGCCAGGATGAGGGACCCCCTCCTCCCCTCACAAATTTTTGTGCACCGGGCCCCTAGTACAATTATAAGAGTGGAAAAGCTGGCGTCTGCGTCAGATTGAGCTGAGGTTCTTGAAAATGTTCATAGCAAAAGGAGGGATTTTCCAGATTCATTTACAACAACAGGAGGTAGAAAGTAAACAACACCACCCAATTCAATTTGACTTCCTCTCTTCTCTACCAAAGAAGCGACTGGGAGAAGTTAAAATTTAGATAAAGAGTGGGTGGCAGAGGTGTGTTTAACAGGCCCAGGGTAGGGTGAGCCAGTGTGCCTGACCTTCGATGGTGCCTGACGCCTGGAAATGACTTGCACAGTTTTCAGGCAGGCCTCAAAAAACCTCACACTGATGCTAAATGTCTGAAAAAATCCTGCCCTTGATTATTACCCAATGACTTATGAAACACTGGCACAGAGAGTTCCATGTGCTCACTGAGAGTCGATCAGGACAAAGGACCGTAATCCCATCTCCCACCCATCTGGGGGTATCTTTGATGAAATGCATGGTCACTGCAGCAGGACATTTGACAAAGACCCCAGGAGATGCAGGCACATGAGTGGGGGAATTGCAGTCTAGAAGATACTAATTGCAATACTGTATGTTCAAGGTCCAGCAGGAAATTAACAAAGGTCCTCAAGTCTATCTCCTGTGCTGATTCCACTCACCACCTGCCTCCTTCCTGCATCTACTTGTTGAAATCTTTCACACTCTGACTCAAATCCCACCTCTTTTTAGAAGCCTTGTTGGCTCCCCCAAGTTGAAGTGGTCACTCTTTCCCCATAGCTACATCATAGCAAGTTTTGAACATTTATCATAGTACTTATCAGTCTTCTTTGATTTAGAGTCCATTGTCCATTCTTCTGTCTTCACTTTATTTGCCTGAAGAGCAAGAGAATAATTTATCCACGTTAGGATCCCACTTCACACATGCTTGGGGTTTTATATACATCAGGCCGCCATACAATGATCATCGACTTGGTTAATAAGGCTGTGTTGTGTGCACTATTTACCTCAGAAGAGAAAAGCTTTAGGGAGAGTGGAACTGACTCTCATGGGGAGGAAGGATTAGATTTGACTACTCAGCTCTGGAGACCAGAATGAGGATGAAAGGAGCTAGAAGCCACCAGGGGACGGATTTGGTCTTCCTGTATGGAGAAGTCTTCACAGTGACAGTCACTTGATAAGGAGATGGATGTCTCATGAGAAGTCAGTTCCACCAGGACAGGTGAGGATACAGAGTAGGATACATCCCTGAGATGCCCTGTTTGCTACCTGTGTTTCAGCATCAATAAAGATCTCGATGCCATTTTGAGGTCCACATGCAACCACAGACATAGCAGATGCCTGGGTCGCCTGGTGCACCAACAGGCTGAAGACAGGGCCCTGCGCTACTCAAGGAGACGGCCATCTCACTCGGGTTCCTTCTTGCCTCTCATTAGTCCAGTGTGCAAAAGAGCCAGCCCCTTTCTCTATTTCCTCCGTTTCTTGCAAAATCCCTTCCCTCGTTCTTTCCCACCCTCCTCATTGCTGTCCTGTGCACCCAAGTCAACTTCATGCTGAACTCTACTGTGGGGAAGTGTCCTGACTGTCACACAAGTTATATCCTGAAACCTAGCAGCTCAGCTTCAGGTTAGACTGGTACTTAAACCTTGTCAAGCACTTCCCCACACAAGCCCCGAACCCGTCTCTTCTAGCCTCTCAGTCTTAGAGCTAAACTTTTTATATTTCTTCTGGCCACTCCATTTCATTTTCAATTGTTGGGTCTTCCTATTTCTATTCTGTTTGGACCTCGGATACTATCCTATAAGCTTTTGATTCAAGCCCGTTCTGTTTCCACAGCTCCTCACCAACAAGTAGGTGCTCACCCCTCCGGCATCGCTCTCAGCACCCTTTCCCCTGTTTCCGAGGCTTCTTTCCAAGACTCACCAGCCTCTACTAGCCAAGGTATTGGTTGTGACCTCCCATTAACACCTCCGCCCCCAGGTCTACCTGGTTGTCTTTACAACACAGGTTTGCTCCCCGTCTTTGAGCACCTCTGTCATCTGGCCTCACTCCTAAGGTTCTTGCTCAGTGAAATATCTATTATTCACTGTGAACATCGTCTCCAAAGCAGCTTCCCTCACAGCATTAAATTCTAGGTGATACCAAACTGAAGAGAGGCTCTATTTCAAAGGTTCCTTTGTAAGAGGCGTGTCTAGATCTCACTCACATCTCCCCTTTGCTGTAATGTTCTTCATGGCGCTGTGTTTTGCCCAGCCAGCCCAGGATAGCCCATTGAACTTGTAGGTTAAGTGAAACAGCGGCCACAGAATCTCCGGGAGTAATAATAGTGATTCAGAACACAACCACGGTGTGGGGCAGTGTTTCCATGGGGAACACTCTTCAGAGTTCCGACTGGGAATCTGGGGTTCCTGGAAGTATCAGCAGGTAGACAGAACATGCCCCACCTCTACATTAAGAGGAATAAAAACACACTACAATTTATTAAGGAATTACCATGCTCCAGTCAGTGTACACTAATGAGGGGAGTTATATTGCTTCATCTTGTGCTTAGAGCAGGGTGGGCACTGCTATTACCCACCTTTGACAGGTGAACTGTCTCCGTGACTTTGGACAGAGGTTCTAATAAAGTCTGGTGAGTGCTAGGAAAGGAACGGGGATTCCAGAAGATTGATTGGGTAAGACGGGAATCAGGGGGCAGCAGAGGGAAGACGGGTCGAGGTTGGGGATGGTGAAGACTCGTCGCAGTGGGACAGTCTAGAGGCAGCATGGCTCAGTGAAGGAAGTTTTTAGACATCCTACATTCTCTTTCCTGGGATTCATCTTTGGCAAAGGAATCCTTAGTCTGTTATACAGACTGAAACAATGAAGAGTTGCCACTGTCTGCCTATGAGAAGGAAGAGTGGCCATGGGTGGGTTGAGTCCTGGAGAGGACTGAGAATGGTGCCGAAGAGTTCGGCCCCAGCTTTTCACTACACCCTGTGCCCATGCGTATGACTTTGCAGTGCCTTCCGCTCATGAGTAGAATGATCTGCTTTGTCCCTCAATGCCAGGCTCAGTCCATGGGTTTGAGGCCAAAAGAGTCCCAGAGAGCTTTGCCCTGACATTCTTTGAGCTCTGAAATAATACCTCTTAAATTTTAGTGTGAGACCCTCAGCCGGCATAGCTCAGTGGTTGAGCATCATCAGCCTATGAACAAGGAGGTCATGGTTCGATTTCCAGTCAGGGTATATGCCTGGGTTGTGGGTTTGAGCCCCAGGGTGATTCACTGTCATCATTAATATTTCTCTCTCTCTCTTCCTCTCCTTTCCTCTCTGAAATCAATAAAAGTATATTTTTAAAAATTTTTGTGTGAGGAAAAAAACACCCCTCTAATTTATTTAAGTGACTATTTAATTGGATATTCTTTTACTCCTGGTTGATTCATATTCCCATAGAAAAGTGAAAAAACTAGAATATCTATTCAAATGGTCCAGTCTTCAACTATTTGATGTGTCAGAAAGAGAGAACAGAGATGATGGGTGGAAGAAGATTATCAAAGAAACGATAGAAGAAAACATCCCAGAACTGAGCTTTCATATCTTGAAACAACACATTAGCCCAAGTCACAAAAAATCACCAGGATGTAGAATGGAAGTATTTCACAGTTTACTTTCAGATAAATGGACCGCAAGTCAGGAAATCGGCTTCGGCCCAATAAAAGAATGTGTAGCAAAAATAATTAACATTACAGAGACATTCAAAAGGTTTGTCAATAAATACTAACCCTCAAATCTTACATTTTAAGAAAACGGGAACTTGTGAAAACATAGTTGAACCCATGGTATCCCTTCAACCCAGTGGTTTAAGCTGGGGCTGTTGGTTTGTGCCTGGAAATGGCCATGTTTTATTTTAAAAGCTGGCTATTTGGAAAGAGCTTGCACTCTGAAGTCATACAGGCCTACTTTGGATCCCGTGGTACAGGACAGGCAATTTCCTCAACCTCTCTGTGCCTCTTTCCCCATCTGCTTGGCTGCTCCAGGGGTAATTGTGGGACTCGTGGGGATTCAGTACCTAAAATTCCTGGCACAGAGTCGGCACTCCTTTTTTTAAAAAAATATATTTTATTGATTTTTTACAGAGAGGAAGGGAGAGGAATAGAGAGTTAGAAACATCAATGAAAGAGAAACATTGACCAGCTGCCTCCTGCACACCCCCTACTGGGGATGTGCCCACAACCAAGGTACATGCCCTTGACCGGAATCGAACCTGGGACCCTTCAGTCCGCAGGCCAACGCTCTATCCGTTGAGCCAAATCGGCTAGGGCAAGTCGGCACTTCTTTATTAACTGCCTGTAATGATGTTTCTTAAGTTGAGATTCTACCTGCACACACACAGCACAGCCTTCCATTCTTGTTTTAGTTCATGAGAGCTTGAGTTACCTTCAAGATTAGCCAGTTTATTGGATCATCAATTGGGATTCTCCAGCCCCTCGGGGCTGGGAAAATTGCAACTAGGGTCTGTGAGTTGGGTTCAATATTCTGAAAGCCTATAGAAATCATGCCTGTCCCAGGGGATCGGGATAAGGAGGGACCAGGTCTCTTTGCTTTTGTCTGGGCTGTGAACTCATTGAGGTCACTCTGGTGGCTTCACAATGATCAGAAGCTCTGGCTGGTATTTGTACATCTGATTACTAAAGACAGGAAAGTTATTAGTTACTTTTTTAGAGATGCATTTTCATAGGCAACATCTTTTGAAATCATGGAAGTTATGAGGGAAATAGCAAAGCAGGTAACAAGTTTGGGGCATTAAGGTCCATAAAAATTCAGCAACTTGCCCACAGTCATGCTGATCTCTCTAGCAGCTAACATGTGCCACTGTCCACAGCGGCTCTCTGATCATCTTTGCTTCCCACCACCTGTGTCCTCCGCGTCTATCAAATACTGCTGCAGAAACTTGAAACCCAGGGTGTCCCAGTGTCAGGGGCACCTCAACTCTCGTATAGGCCAGGATCCCAGGAATCATGGTAAAGGAGAAGGTATCCCTGGTCATTGGACATGACGTATAGGTACAGTCAGGCATTTCCCTTGCCTCCTCCTGTCAACGAGAGAAATTGGCACTTTAGAAGATTTTAAATGCTTGGTTACTTACGAGGAAGAGAAAACCCTGTTGCTTGTTCATATTGTGTTTTGTGCGGTGAAAGGACAGGAGGCCTTCAGCCAAGGCTGACATTCCCACGAGAAAGCAGGCCAGGCGTGAGAACTGAACGCATGCCTGTCTGGAAACTGGATCCCTCTACGAACATAGAGAACCAGGAAGAAAGCTGTTTTAATAAGCTGTGGTCACCAGGTGGCGCTACATGCACACTGTCAAATCCAACCGTTTTTCAAACCTGGGGCATTTCCCCCAATTTACTGAAGCAGGAAAACAAATAATAATAATAATAATAATAATAATTATTATTATTATTATTATTATTATTATTATTATACAAGTAGGTCAAGCTCTTCTGCTTGGAGCGGTGGAGCTGAAAGCAGGTGGTAAAAGTCCCAAAGAACTTGCCCTCTTTAATTGCGTGGCAGGGAATCCACTGGTGGCTCAGGCTTCATTGAGTGAATGAGGAGCTGGCCAATTTCTCCAGCGAGTGGAGACTCAGAAGTGACCGGCTCCAGCAGCAAGAAGGCCGGAGTTATTCTGAGGGCGAGGGACTCTGGCATGGGGGCCCCAGCAGGGGCTGTCACTCCCCGAACTCCTTTACATCCCACCCGCTGACCTGAAAGGGAAAGGCTATTTTCATTCCTATAGGGGATCTCATTTCCTTGGTCGCTTCCTTTATTTTATTTTCCTCCCAGGAATTGTGCATTCCCAGCCCAGTGGGGGCCTGGAGGGAGGGGTGGGCAGAGCAGCGAACCAGCAGAGAGCACTTCCTTCCTTCCCACTCCCTGAGGAAGACCCTCCTCACCTTCCTCCACCCCTTTCCTCCAAAGGAACATGCTGTGGTATATCCATATCCATGGACTTCCCTGCCACTTCTGATTTAAACGATCTTGAAAGTTTGCTTGCAAGGGCCACTTTGTATGAAAGGGAGAAGGCAAACACCCCATGCCTCTTACCCTAAAGCCTTTTTCTGGTATCCTCCCAAAACAATAGGGTTTTCTGCCCTCTGGGTACCTTCAATTCCAGGCCACTGTGATGGCACCCAGGCACCCTAACACCTCTTGGCTGCCATTTTGGAGGTATCAGTGGTTCTCACACGCGAGCAGGCACCTGGGAGGCTTCCTGAGACACAGATTCCCGGGCCCCATTTCCAGAATTTCTGGTTTGGGGTAAAGTTGGGACATTTGCATTTTTAATAAATTACCGTTTAAAGATGATGCTACTGGTCTGGGGACCACATTCATGAAGGGCTTTTATACAGCAAAGAGCAGGTGGGGGAACGGAGCAGCAGGAAGGAGCCATGACTAGCTTGGCTTGCTCTTTTCCCAGGGGTGTGTGCATGCCAGCCTGGCAGGGGCCTGTCCTCTGGAGATACTGCAATTCCTTATCTCTTCTTTCTAGACTAGTGGATCTAAAACTTGGCAGCACAGTGGAATCACTTTGGGAGCTTTAAAAAAATCCTGGTTGAATTGGTTTGAAAGGTGGTTTGGGCACTGGACAGTTTAAAAGCTCTCTGATGTGCAGCCCAGGTTGGAAAACCACTGTTCTAGACTCTCTCATTGCATCCTTATATCCAACTCCCAGTGAGTGAGAGTACTAATCACCCATCCTCAAACACTTCCAGTTCTTTGTCACATCTCCCTACCTCTTCCCACCCTCAGGCTGGAATACTCTTGCATGTCTCTACTGGTGAACTCCTATGTATCCTTCAAAACTCCATTCAAATATTTCTTCCATGGTGGAGACTGTCCTGGCTCCCCCTGACACATAGCTTCTTTCTCTATGCCCTAAAGTACTTTAAACACACTTGAATTATCAATTTTATTTCACTATAGTGTAATAATCTGTTCATAGCTTCCCTCCTCACTTGATGGTGTACCCCTCAGGGGTTTAATAAAACTTATTGAATAAATCCCATCATTGGAGATAAGATGCCAAAGTTTCTGGATAAGAAATTTAATTCATTTTGATTTGTTTCAACAAACTGCATGCCTACTGTGGGTCCAGCTCTGGTGGGTGCTTGGGAAGCAAAGCTGAGTGAGCTACAGGTCCTGCCCTAGAAGAGTTTCTCCTGAAGTTGGGCTCTCTGAAGCTAGCTGTGCTCGCATTGAATCCAGAGCTTCCAGAGAGAGACCAGCTGGGGCACAGAGGCAACTGGTCCTCCCTCTGAGACCCTCCAAAGCACACACCATCCACAGGATGGAGTCATTTCTTGGCATGTCTTTCATGAACTTGCCCTTGTCCACCTCTCCAGATGGACAATTCCCTACAAGTTCGTGCTTGGGCTGCAGTTCCCTGGACACACCATGCTCTTGCCAGCTCAGACCTTTCTGTGCCTGGAGATGCCTTTTCCCCTTGTTTGCCTGGCTGACAGCCAGGCCTATGGGTCTTCCTTCCCTGACTCCAGGCTGAGGGCCTTCTCTTTCTACTCGCGGCATTTTACGCATCCCTCTATCATTATGTTGAAAAAGCACTGTATTTTATGAACCTGGCACACAGTACGCTCTTCCTAAGTACTGAATGGAATCCATACTTACACAGAGATTCTTAAACTTTATTCTGCGTCTGTACTATTCATGTGAGTTGATTCTCCTGGAGGATTCTATCGTGTGGCTGGTATCCCTTCTCAGGCTGAGTTGTTCAGTTACTATAGTTCAGGAAGTGTGCCAGGTGCTTTTAAATCAGGAGCACAATTTGTCTGGCAATTGTTACTATTATCCCCATATTATGGATGAGAAAACTGGAGCAAGTGATTTGCTTAAAGCCACAGAGCTGGTAAGTAGCAGAGGGATAGAAAGCCACACCACATTTTGATTTTTTTCTAAGCCTCTTTCCCCCACTAGACCTGGGTATTTCTTGAAGGCAGGGGCGTGGTCTTAGTAATTTTGTACCTGACACATAGCCTGTGTCAGAGGCACTCAGCAAATGAGCACTGACATGAACTGAATTACACACGTGGCATCCAAGTCCTGTTTTAATTGCTCTCCTAACGATTAGAAACCTTGTCAAATTCTCATGGTACAGTTACCTACTTCCTATGTCATGTTTTTAAAAAATGTTTATTTATTTATTTATTACAGAGAGGATGGGAGAAGGTTAGAGAGTTAGAAACATCGATGAGAGAGGAACATCGATCAGCTGCCTCCTGCACACCCCTCACTGGGGATGTGCCCGCAACCAAGATACATGCCCTTGACCGTAATCGAACCTGGGACCCTTGAATCTGCAGGCTGACGCTCTATCCACTGAGCCAAACTGGTCAGGGCTCCTATGTCATGCTTGATTATGATTTTCTGTTCTAGATCTGCTGCCTTTGTTCTCTTCTGCCATTTTTTTTTTCATGCCATGCTTTCAACGGACAGTGCATTTTCCCTTTTCTTCTCCAGCAGGGCATTCTAATTCCTGCCAGATGTTTGCGTTGAGTGGATAGCGTTGAAAGCTTGTTTCTTTCCTTCCATACAGCGCAAAACACCAACTTCACTCTCTCTTCTGTGGGGGTAGATCCCAAGCCAAGTTCATGGGGTTGTTCCATAACGATGTGAAAATGGTACCCACTCTCGCGTGAGCTCCGTGCTGCATTGGTGAGAGCGGCCCATGGCTGTGTGTGCCCAGAAGAACCAGGGTGGGAAGAAGCGTGGCAACTTAGAACCTATTCTGTTAGTTTTCCTATCCCCCAGGTTTACTTTTCCACGTCCCTTATTATTACCCCTATCCTGAAACCGACAGAACCATAACCTTATATCTATTATGAGGACAGCTTTGTAACAGGGTTCCATGTTCACTATTTCACTCTATTTTTACTACAGATCTGTCAGTTAGGTTGATCTAATTCTATCATCTTATCACTTGTTCTCGATTTGAGCTGAACCATCTATTCTGTGTCCCTTTCCCCACTTGCCTGCCTCCTTTTGGATTAATGAAGTATTTGTTACTGTTCTATCTTACCTCCTCGATTGTCTTTTCAGCTTCAACTCCTTGTTTTGTTTATTTAAGTGGTTGCTAAAAATAGGCATCTTTAGCCCTAACTGGTTTGGCTCAGTGGATAGAGCATCGGCCTGCAGACTGCAGGGTCCCAGGTTCAATTCCAGTCAAGGGCATGTACCTTGGTTGCAGGCACATCCCCAGTGAGGGGTGTGCAGGAGGCAGCTAATCTATGTTTCTCTCTCATTGATGTTTCTAACTCTCTATCCCTCTCCCTCTCTGTAAAAAATAAATGAAATATATTTTAAAAAATGCATCTTTAGCATATTACAGTCTGACTTAAATTACTATGATTTAAAAATATAAGACTTTTGCAATAATATGCTTCCATTTGCTCCTCAGCTGTCCTCTATGGTATTATTACACTAGGGGACCAGTGCAAAAAATTTGTGCACTCGGGGGTGGGGGTTCCCTCAGCTCAGCCTGTGTCTTCTCACAGTCTGGAACCCCTCAGGGGATGTCCACCTGCTGGCGTGCCTGGTCAGCCTGGGTGAGGGGCTGAGGGCCATTTTCAGGCTGCCCACAGCCCCTTCAAGGTTCAGGTCCCTACTGGGGTATCTGGCCAGCCTGGGTGAGGGGCTGAGGGCGATTTTCAGGCTGCCCACAGCTCCCATTGACCCAACATCCCAGCAAGCCTGGCTGGAATCAGATTTCTGGGGTTTATTTATCTTCTATAATTGTAACCTTGTTGTTTTGAGTGGAGGCCTAGGCAGGGAACAAAGCCTCCTGTTTGCTTCAGCTCCGTGGCTTCTATAATTGAAACTATGCTGCCTTGAGCAGAGGCCCAGCCAGCTGAGGCAGGCAGTTTCCTCCAAACAGAAGCCTCGTGTTTGCTCTAGCTCTGTGGCTGCTGGCTGCCATCTTGGCTGGGTTAATTTGCATACAGTCGTTCTGATTGGCTGGTGGGCATGGCTTGGCTGGTGGGCATGGCTTAGGTGTCTCAGAGTGATGGTTAATTTGCATATTACTCTTTTATTAGATTAGATGCTTTACTTCTACATATATTATAAGCCCAGAACCACATGGCCATTATTTTGCCTTAAACAGTTAATGTAAAAAAAAAATGTTTAAAACCTGTTTTCTATTTCCCCCATAGATTTACCATTTTTGGCACTCTTCTCTATGTGTTGTAGATGTATGTTGTAGATGTATTGTGCAGTTCTGCTGGTAATAAATTCTTTTGGCTTTTGTTTATCTGGCATTTCTTTATTTTGCCTTCAGCTTTTGGAAGATATTTCTGCTGGATATAAAATTCTAGGTTAACAATTTTTTCTCTTAGAGCTTCAAATATTTAATTCCACTGTCTTCTGGACTGCATCGATTCTGATGAGAAGATTAATTCCTATTAATGTTCCCCTGTAGAAAAAATTTCTTTCTTTTTTTCCCTTCAGAATGCTTTTAAGATCTCTTTATGTTTGTTTTTCAGCAATTTGACTATGATATGCTTAGATTTGGTTTCCTTTGTGTTTGTTTTACTTGAGATAAGTTGAGAGTATTGGATCTGTGGATTGTTTTTTAAATCACATGTGAAGTCATTATTTTTTTGAAAAATTTCTTCTGTTCCAATTCTCTTTGCTTTCCTTTTGAGTTTTCAGGTATACATGTGTTGGACTGGTTATTATTGTTCCACATGTAACTTAAACTCTGCAGGTTTTTTTGTCCCCTTTTTCCAATATGTGCTTTAATTTGAATACTTTCTATTATTCTGTCTTCAAGTTTATTGATCTTTTCTTTTGTAGTGTCCAATCTGCTGTTAAGTCCATCCTGTGAATAATTTCAGTTATTGTATATTTTTTAATCCTATAGTTTCCATTTGGTTCTATTTCATAGTTTCTATCCTCTGATAAGATTATTTATTCATTCCTTATGTCCATTCTCTCCCTTTAAATTCTTCAACATATTTATTTTGCCTTTTTAAAGTCCTTGTCTGCTAATTCCTTTTGTATCACCTTTGGGACTTTTTCTATTGACTACTTTGTTTCCTCCTTGTTACATGTCATTATTTTTCAATTATTATTATTATTGCATACCATACCCCATGGATTTTATTGTCTTCCTTTCAAGAGTGTTGGGTTTGTTTGTTTGTTTGTTTGTTTGTTTATTTATTTATTTTAGCAGGCAGCTAGTTATTCATGGGTCAGCTTGATATTGCTGAGTGTCAGCCTTTGTTTTTGTTATGGAGGGTTGAGTGCATTTCCTCTTTAGGGCCAGGTGGCCCAACCCCTAAGATGTGGCCTTTCCTGAATCTCAGTTGAATTTCCAGAGTATTCTTCAAACTCTCTCTACTATAGCCACTGAAAGAAAACATCAGTGTCTGTCCCTACTGTGTGACCTCTGGAATCTTTGTTCAGGACACTGCTCTCTGACACTTTGCATGCAGGCAGCTTCATTTGCAGCCAGACTCAGGTGGCTCTCATGCAGATTTCTGGATTTCTTCTCTATGCAGCTCTTTCCTCTCTGTGCGCTGCCCTAACTTCAGTTCCTTGGTCAACCTTCACATTTGGTCTGCTTTTCCTCCTGCCTTAGTTTGGATTTTGCTTCCCCATGCTGTGGTTTTGGAAATCCCCAGGCAGAAGGCCAGAGTAAACATGAATTTCATCTCTTCTGTTTTACTTCTCTCAAGTTTCCCATCTCTGCACCATCTGTGGCCGACTACCTGAAAACAGTTGTTTTATATATTTTGTCCAGTTTTACTGTTGTTTATGGTGGGAAGATAAGTCTGACACCCCTTACTCTGTCATGCTGACACCGTAAGTTACTCTGGTGGTTAGACTATTAGTCTATGTTATAGTTGAGGGGCCTGAGGCTCAGCGTTCATAAGCACCTCCTTCCTCAAGATCACATTAGAACCGGCTGAGTAAGGGTGGGGACACAGGTTAGAGGCCAGGTCTGTCTAGCTCTAGAATTGAGGCTTTTAACATCACTTCCCCCTTTTGCTTCCCATTTTCCCTTTCCATCTTGTTCCTCTTCAGAAAGATTATACAGCAATCTCTTGTCCACCTTCTTATCTTCAGTTCTATCATACTTCATATTGTCTCTCATTTCATTGATTGTGAACTTTGCTCTACCTTCTTTGGCAAATACCATGTTTTAAATACTCTTTGCTTCTGTTTATATCTAGCCATGTTTCTTATTTATTCTTGTATTTTCTCAGTATCAATTACTTGGCTCATAGACCTTACTTTTATAAATGTTGACTGAACAAAGAAGAAATGGGATTCATTTCACTCATCCTTTTCCCCATGTGCTATTGAAAACAAGTCCTGAAGGAGGCCCGGGGGAGGAGCGGAAGTCCCTAGGAGTTAGTAGGAGGCCCCAGAGCATGGCTTCTTCCCCACCCACAGCTTGAGCATGCTTCTTTTTGGGTTGCTGGCTGATGATTCATGTATTTCTTCATTATTCTTGGCATACTGAAATAAGCCCACTGCCTCTTCTCTTCTTTCTATACTGTTCTCCTCCCGAAAACAATTTCATAAAAATCCCCTTTATTAACTATTTCAACCTTGCTGCTGAAATCTATCTACTTCATTTTACCATTACTCTTTTCCCCTTACAGTTCTAGCACACTCTAGAATTTTATAGACAATTTCTTTATTTTTGCTGTATCTTTCTCTTTTCATTTTCTTCTCTGTATGAACTCCTCTAGAAGCCTCTCTTTGGTATTAAATTTCATCATTTCTACTCCTGTTTCTTTATCCTGGTCTCTCTGATTATTGCTTCTACTTGAGGGACTCTGGTTTTCTCTTTAAAACCTTTGATTTCAGGGCCACTTTCCTTGAGCACTTCCTCATGTAATTTTCTAACATGCCCATCACTGCCAGCCTGGGAAGATCAGAAGCGTGCCCTCCCCTTGATCTCTCTTACTTTACTTTTAATCTCATCTCATTCCATCAGGAGTTCACCTCCTTCTTTATACCTTTGCCAAACTTCTAGTTTTTGAGGAGTGAGTTTTGGCTATTTCCTTCATAAATAAAAATGAGAGTATCATTCATGTTATGTGTCATAACCTGTATTCTTTTTGTACATAAAGAAGGCCCTTCCTCCATTTGGGTAACCATGTAGCCAAACCATTGGCCTACGTGTTTAAATAGCATGTTTCAAGTCTATGCTCTTACAACCTGCACTATTCGGTTTGCCAGGACACTTAGATCTCTCATTTCATTCTTTTCTGAAGAATCAGTGGATAGCTTCCTTTCCTCCCCCCACCCCCACCCCCGCTCCATTTTCTTGCGATGTTCAGGAAATGAGTCATATTTTTAAATATGGCCTTTTCAAATTTCTTTTGAGGATTTTAAGAACTTTTGGAGATGAGGGATCTGCATATCCATGAAATGGGTTGTATTGCTTCTTCAATTCACAAGCATCATTTTGTATCATCAGATCTATATTCTATAAATATTCAGAAATTTCCCATTATAAATTGAAAATAGAAATCTCACTCTTTTAAAATGTTCTGATTTGGAGACTGATGGATCCAGTTCTTCTCCAGGTTCCTGGTAAATAATCTGCTTTGTACAGGTAATACCCAGACTACTCCCTACACAGTCTTACTCTGGTTTATCTTTCCCTAGAGTCCTTTAAGTGGCCACTCTTGCCTTCTTTTTAGTTGTAAATGTATGCTCCTATGTGGAATTCTCTCTGGTCTTTTTGTGAATTTATTTCGTCTTTGAAGGCTTCTTTAAAATTCCTTTCCTTTGTCTCCTTTTTTCTGCCCATTATTTTAGGACTTGGGATCTATCCACCATCACTTAGCCATGACCCCCTCTCTCTGTGTCACTTTCAATAGCTCTTTCTTCTTCTCTAGTTCCCCTCCATACACTTCACAGAGCTTTCCCTTTGGAGTTCGGCTTATCCACCCAGGAGCATTTTCTCATGAGAAGCTGCCTTCTCAGGCACCAATCACCACACTCTGGCTTCTTTGTTTTCCTTTTACTTTTTCCCACAACCAGCTGGAACAGGTCATCTTCGTTTCTCCTCTTCTTTCCTGAAGATCTACAAACTCCTTTCTATTTCCTGTCAGTCCCAGGTAGCTTCCTTGAGTCCATTTGAGCAAATGTTCCCAACTCACCTTTCATTCTGCACCTTTGTAGGCAGCCCAGCTGGTCCAGTCTCCATGACTTTATGATCTGCTCCTGGCCAGTCTGCTTATCCTTTTCCCTACAGAAGCCACACATACTAGGTAGTTATAATTTTATTCTCAAAAGCTGAATGACTTCACATTACACTCAAGTAATTACTTGAACTTCATCCTGTGCAAGTCTTTATCCTATAAAAAGAGTATAGAAAAAAATATCTCAAACTTTTCTGGTAATAGTTTGATTTCATATTTCCTCAGTCTAAACTACATAATGGCCAACCATTATGGTTTTACCAAGATGGTTAATACCCAACCAAGTGGTAATGTAATTGTGAACAGGTCTTTAGATTGGAATTACCAGAAGTAGTATTCTGACCCCCTTTTACCAATGAAGTCTCTAAAATAAATATAATTTCTCTGGTGGTCTGAGTTGGCTTCACACTTCTCACTATTCATTTCTAGGAAGGTCTGTAAGTCTATACTTGGGGTTCATTCATAATAAGTTGAAAAAAACAGGTCTCGGACTGCAGGGGACTTCAAAGGCAGTGCATAGTTGCTAGTTCCACAGCCTGGCATTGGAGAACCTCTTACTGTGTCCAGTTCTGCATAGTATTTGGATGAAAGCCAAGACTTTGGCATATAGTTATGTGCCCCATTTCTGATTTAGAATTTTGTTAAGTTTGGGGGCTTCAACTTTTTCAGTCTCCAGACCCATGGGTCAGGATTCTGTGTTTGGTTGGTTTTATGGTCAGCAGAACCGGTGACTGTCTCATTATTGTAGAAAGAGACTCCCACACTTCCCACTTGTCCTTCGTACGATTGCATCAGCCAGTGTTGGTGAGGGTCCCTTAGAGCACTGTTGGCTGGGTTATTAGGAGCTGGTTTAAACACTGCTGTGGAAGAGCAAATATTCCTGAAGAGTCTTATCAGATTCTTCTTAGAGAGGGCCCTTGTGATGCCATTGCTCTTGGAGTCTGGTGAACAACATGGACTCTCATTCTGGCTCTTCTACTTAATATCTAAAGAATGCACAAAGTCTCTTTACCTCAGTCTCCTCATCTGTAAAAATGGGTATAATAATACCCACTTCATTAGATTGTTCTCATAATTTAATGAGGACGTTGGAAGGGTATTGGTACTACAAAGTGCTGTGTAAATGGAAGTAATTGATGCTTCCTTTTGCTCCTTCCTCTTATCTTATCCTGCTTTGGGGGAGGGTATTATTGGTACCCAGGGAATATAATTGAC
This sequence comes from Murina feae, assembly GCA_004026665.1. Classification (NCBI taxonomy): domain Eukaryota; kingdom Metazoa; phylum Chordata; class Mammalia; order Chiroptera; family Vespertilionidae; genus Murina; species Murina feae. The sequence goes on from PVJC01014796.1 coordinate 35,891, forward strand.
AATGGTAAATGAAAAATGATTAGAAAAATAAAAGACTCAAGGAAGGGGAAGGTGAAACAC
>PVJC01014797.1:0-35981 GCA_004026665.1 Murina feae
AACCTATGGGAAATAGGTTTTCCCCTCCTCCTGCTTTGCAATCTCCCTCTAGTGCCCCCTATTGGCAGAAGCAAGCTGACAAAAGAGTCTGGGAAACATTTGTAGAGAGCTAGTCCCACACTCCCTAGAGTACAAAGAAGAATTTGGAGCTAAGAGACAATAGGTAAATGATTGGCATTGAGGGTGTTTATGTCCAGTGTTTCTCTTTGACTAAGAGGGGTTTATCCCAGGAATACAAGGTTAGATTAACATTTGAAAATCAAGTAAAACAGCGATTTTCAACCTCTTTCATCTCATGGCACACATAAACTAATTACTAATTCTGTGGCACACCAAAAATATATTATATTTTTCCCAATCTAACAAAAAAATAGATATAATTCTGATTCATTCACATTGTACTGCTATTGTTGTGTTGGTTGTTGTCATTTTTTTATTTGACAACCTAAGGGAAAAGAGGTCAGTGCTCCTGACTAAATAGCTATTGCATGTTTTAAAATTTTTTGTGGCATACCAGTTGAAAATCTCTGAAGTAGGACATAGTTTTTCATAAATTATTAAGCTTACAGTTTTTTTAATTTCAGTGTAAGGTTTTAATAGTTTGGCAAATGTGTATCAACTTATAAAAAGACACTTAACCTTATTAATCAAGAAAATGCTAACTACAGTGAGAGTTTTAAATCTATCAAATTGCAAATTTTAGACAGACTGACAAATATACAAAATAATGTTGGCAAGATATGAGAGATAGGTTCTCTCATGTGCTATTTTATGGAAGCTGCTTCCTGCATGCCCCCCACTGGGGATCGAGCCCACAACCCAGGCATATGCCCTGACTGGGAATCGAACGGTGACCTCCTGGTTCATAGGTCGACACTCAACTACTGAGTCACACTGATGGGGCTAGAACTTGAATTCTTGATATAAATATAATTTCTGCCTCCCATGCACTGGTACAGGCTTTGCCAGGCACAATTTAACACATATTCTTTACAGCTTAAAATGTAAGCAAATGTTTCCACATAACGAATCTAACCACAGAAGTACACCCACTGATGCACAAAGATATATACACAGGATTTTTATTGCAGCATTGTTTCTACAAGGAAGATTTCTTCAAGGCATATACATAAGGGCTAAACATGCTGCAGAATAACTTATATGTATATCAAATAATTATATACATGTGCATGTATACATTATACATAGATGTGTATATATATGTATATACAAAAAGCATTAACTGTGATTACCTTTGGTGAGTGAGGGAATAGGAGGGATGGAAGGAGATAAAATGAGATTATACTTTTTTTTTTTGTTCAATTCAGCACATCTAATCTAATAAAAGAGAAAGATGAAAATTAACCATCACTCTGCTACACCCACCAGCCAATCAGGAGTGACTATGCAAATTAACCCAACTAAAATGGAGGCGGTCATGGAGCTGGAGTGAGCAGGAGGCTTGGGTTGCCCCCAGCATGGAGGAAGCCAAGCTTCCCATCTGCCCCGGCCAGCCCTGGGCTCCACTCAAGGCTACAAAGTTTTAATTATAGAAGATAAATAAGTCCCAGATACAGAGAGGCTGGGAGCTTGGGTCACTGGGGGCGTGGCCAGCCTGAAAACGGCCATCAGCCCCTCACCCAGGCTGGCCACACCCCCATGGGGTGAGGGTTCCTGCTGGGGGGCTTGGGCAGCGTGCAAACAGCCATCAGGCCCTCACCCAGGCTGGCCAGGCACCCCAGGGGACACCTACCCTGATTTGGGACACCTTTCATGGCAAACCAGCAGGCCCCCACCTGTGCACCAGGCCTCTATTCTATATAATAAAAGGGTAATATGCAAATTGACCCTAACAGCAGAATCACTGGGAATGACTGGTCACTATGACACACACTGACCACCAGGAGTCAGACGCTCAATGCAGGAGCTGCCCCCTGGTGGTCAGTGCACTCCCACAGGGGGAGTTCTGCTCAGCCACAAGCCAGGCTGATGGCTGCCAGTACAGCGGTGGTAGTGGGAGCCTCCCCTGCCTCCTCAGCAGTGCTGAGGATGTTTGACTACAGCTTAGGTCTGCTCCCCGCTGGCAAGTGGACACTCCCCAAGGGCTCCTGGGCTTCCAGAGGGATATCTGACTGCCATCTTAGGCCCGATCCCCTGGGTAAGCCAGCAGGTAGACATCCTCTGAGGGGTCCCAGACTGCAAGAGGGCACAGGCCAGGCTGAGGGACCTCCTCCCCTCCCCCTGAGTGCACAAATTTTTGTGCACCGGGCCTCTAATAAAAATTATATTAAGAATAATTTCTTGTGAAATATTTGTAACTACAATTTTTTTAAAAGAATATATGCTTCTTGGGAGGCACTCAAAGCTTCTCAACGACATGATACTGCATAAATCCAAGATACTGGTATTACCATTGTTGTTACTATCAGCATCCTCACTCTTCACAACTATAACACTGATATGCCTTTCATCAGAGAAATTTAAACAAGATTTACAAATAGAGGTTCATTTATTCACAGAATATATGCCTTTGAAGCAAGGCTATAATTCCAAAATGCAGACAAAATAAATGACTTGCCCAGATTTTCAAACAAGCCAGGAAATGATCCAGGGCCAGGATTCCACTCTTGTACAAATAAATGTGTACGTACTGGCTCTCAGCACAGCACCATAAATAACCCCATCCCTGGCATTTCAGTCTCTCCCCAAGTAATGGAGTGTTTAAATGATGTGAAAACCTTCACTGTGGCTTTAAAAATTGTCTATGTCTGGCATTCTTTTTAAAGGAATAGCTTTTAAAAGTTTAGCATTAACCTTCCTAGGAAAGTCAGAAAATAATACTAGTTTTCACCTTCTATAAAAGGACAACCCTAAAAGAATATTTTGTTTTTTGAAATAACAGCTCTGATCATACTTTTTTTTTTTTCTGATCATACTTTTTAGCCTAAGATCTTTAACTTAGTAGGAGTATTCTAAAATGCATTTTCCGAATTATGAAAACTTTCTAAAGAAAAAGAAGCATAAAAGACACAGATCAACTTCCCTAACCTCAGCTTCCTTATTTGTAAAATAACAGGGAGGTATTGTTATTCCTCCCTGCTTAACTAATTGAATTGTTTTGAGGTTCAAATACAAGATTGAAGGTGCTCTATAAAGTCTGAAGTTCCAGGTAAGCTATTATGTGTGTATGAAACCTGAATTCTTTTTTTAAAATATATTTTTATTGATTTCAGAGAGGAAGGGAGAGGAAGAGAGATATAGAACTTCAGTGATGAGAGATAATCACTGATCAGCTACCTCCTGCATGCCCTCCGCTGCAGATCAAACCAGCACCCCAGGCATATGCCCTGACTGGAATCAAACCGTGACCTCCTGGTTCATAGGTAAATGCTCAACCACTGAGCCACACTGGCGGGGCTGGAACCTGAATTCTTTATACAAGTATAATCCCTGCCTCTCACTCATCCCAATGTGTGAAAACATCTGATTTGCCAAATTCAAGGCCTCTCCATTAGGACCCTTTTTTTTTCTAGACCAACAAGTCTCAACTGCAGTGTCTAGAAAAGGAGTGTGTGGCATTTATTTGTGCAATATGTCACAATTTAAAGTGACACTGTCTTATGTCTTTTATAAAGAGGACTAGAGGCCCAGTGCACAAAATGTATACACTCAGGAGGTGCATCCCTTAGCCAGACCTGTACATTCTCGCAGTCTGGGAGCTCTCCTTCATTATAAATTTTGGGATGCCAAAGTTTATCATGCTGCCATGCAGAGAGGGCCTATCAAAACAGAGTCACACAGAGCTCTGATAACATCATTTGAACCACTGAATCCCTCCAAACCTATACAGATCAATTTCTGGGTAATGTCCGTCAAAAAGTTAATTTTCTTGCTTATGGATTGGATTTCTGTCATTTGCAACAGAAAGAGGGTTTATTAATAGAATCAAAATGGCTTAATTTACATATTACAAAAATTTACAGTGTATCTACCAAATGAATAGTTAAACATCAAGTACAATGGGAGATAAAAAGGAATTTTAAGGCATGCCCCATATACCTTGGGATTTATTCCAACTTTGTCACCAATTATCAATGTGACATCAGTTATGTGATAGCTCTGGGATTCATTCTTTTCTTCCTTTAAAAAGTGGGAACAGGGCCGACTGGTGTGGTTCAGTAGTTGAGCGTCAGCCTATGAACCAAAAGGTCATGGTTCAATTCCCAGTCAGGGCACATGCCTGGGTTGCAGGTTCAGTCCACAGTAGGGGCATGCAGGAGGTAGCCGATCAATGATTCTCCTTCACCACTGATGTTTCTATCTCTCTCTCCCTCTCCCTTCCTCTCTGAAATCAGTAAAAAAAAAAAAAAAATTTTTTTTAAAAAGGACTTTCTGCCCCACTCAGGAGGCACAGCAGATGGCCTCCAGCTGTTAGCTCATTTTTTGTCTGCCTCAGCTGCAGTTCTGTCCCTCCCAGGCCCACAGATGCTGACCAGCAAAGGGAGAAGTATAAAGGCTGGGTGGGGGTGGGACACTCTGACCTACAATACTAGGTCCAGAGCTCCCTGTCTCATCATCTGCTTCTGGCAAATTTAATTGCACCCCAAATGAACTCATGCAACCAACATGAACAAAATTATCAATCTCAGACCTCTTACAACTAACTGAAGCTGTAAATGTGGAATGTCAGTCGAAATTCTTGTCACTACTTCCAGAGATTATTTTACCTGAATCCCAGGAAACAAACCAAGTTCCTTTTTTATTTTTCATTCAGGGATATTTTTATTTTATTTATTACTCTTTATTGTTGACTAGGGGCCCGGTGCACAAAAATTTGTGCACTCAGGAGGGTCCCTTAGTCCAGCCTGTGCCCTCTCGCAGTCTGGGACCCCTCAGGGGATATACACCTGCTGGCGTGCCTGGCCAGCCTGGGTGAGGGGATGATGGCTGTTTGCAGGCTGGCCACAGCCCCTTCGGTAGAGAGAGGGCCACTGGGGTGCCTGGCCAGGGAGGCCCTACTGGGGTGCTTGGCCAGCCCAGGTGAGGGGTTGATGGCTGTTTTCAGGCTGGCCAAGCTCCCCAATGGGGACCCTCACACCATGAGGGTATGGCTAGCCTGGGTGGGTGGCTAATATCTGTTTGCAGGCTGGCCACAGCCTCCAGCGACTCAAGCTCCCTGTGAGGCTGGCTGGAAGTAGGTATCTGGGATTTATTTATCTTCTATAATTGAAACTTTGTTGCCTTGAGTGGAGGCCACAGCCAGGCCAGGGCAGGCGGGAAGCTTGGCTTCCTCCATCGCCGGGGCAACCAAGCCTCCTGCTTGCTCCAGCTCCATGGCTGCTGGCCACCATCTTGGTTGGGTTAATTTGCATATAGTCACTCTGATTGGCTGGTCGGCATGGCTTGGGGGCATAGCAGAGGTGCAGTCAATTTGCACGTTTCTCTTTTATTAGATTAGATGCATACAAGTTCATTGGTTGATCTCTTCCCACCTGCCCACTCTCCCCTGCTTTTCCTCTGAGGTTTTACAGTCTATTCAGTGCTTCTATGTCTTTGGATCTATTTTTGTTCATTAGATTCCACATATGAGTGAGATCATGTAACACTTATCTTTCTCGGGCTTATTTTGCTTAGCATAATGCTCTCCCAGTCTTTCCATGCTGTTGCAAATGGTAAGAGTTCTTTCTTTTTTACAGCTGTGTAATATTCTGTTGTGTAGATGTACCAGGTTTCTTTTTGTGTGGTTTTTTTATATACATATTCTTATTGATTTCATAGAGAGGAAGGGAGAGGAAGAGAGATAGAAACATCAATGAAGAGAGAGAATCATTGACCAACTGCCTCCTGCACGCCCCCATTCTGGCAGGCATGTGCCTTTGACTGGAATTGAACCCAGGACCCTTCAGTCCGCAGGCTGACACTCTTATTCACTGAGCCAAACCAGCTAGGGTTAGATGTACCAGTTTTTAATCCACTCATCTGCTGATGGGCACTTAGGCTATTTCCAAATCTTAGCTATTGTAAATTGCACTGCTATGAACATAGGGGTGCATATATTCTGTCAAGTACCTTTTTAAATGGCCTACCTGCTTAGCCAAAATATTATTGTAGCCTTTATCCACAATACTTTTCTACCTAAGTTTGCATGCACACACCCCACCCGGACACACAGGGCTTGAAGTTCCCACAACCAGCACTGCATCTAATCTAGGAGGCTCCATCACCAATTACCTTTGGGAACCTGGGCAAGTTATCTACAAATCTGTGTCCTATTTCCTTATCTGTAAAACAGGGATAATTATCTGATAGGGTTGTTGTGATGAGTAAATGAGCTATTACATTAAAATGTGTGTAGAACAGCCCTGGCCTGTGTGGCTCAGTTAGTTGGGTATTGTCCTGGGCACCAAAGGGTTGCCAGTTCAACCCAGGTCAGGCCACATGCCCCAGTTGCAGATCCCTGGTAGGGATCCTGCAGGAGGCAGCCAATTGATGCTTCCTTCTCACATGGATGTTTGTCTCTCCCTCCCTTTCTCTCTGAAATGTACAAACATTTAGGACCAGCCTGGCCAGTATGGCTGTGGTTGAGCTGGACCTATGAACCAGGTCACCCTTGGATTCCAGTCAGGCACATGCCCTGGTTGTGGGCTTGACCAGCAGTGGGGGTCATGCAGAAGCAGCCCATCCATGATCCTCTGACCCCATGATTCTCTCTCATCATTGATATTTCTCTCCCTCTCGCTTCTTCCCTCTGAAATAAAAACATATTTTAAAAATTTAGGAACAAATGTTTGCTTCTATTACCAGTCCTAGGAAATCATCTAGGCAGCAGTCCTGAAAATTGTGTTAAGGGCTAAGCTTTTTTTTTTTTCAATGCCTTTGAAATTTACTCACATATCAAAGGAGCACATTTAAGAAAAATAAAAACTGCCCTGGCTTTTGACTACCAGTTGGGTATTTGCTGTCCTTGGTGCAGTGCCTGAAAACACGATCCAATTTTCATTTAGCTATTTCTACGGGGCCTCGAAAAGCTAAAATATCGAAAACACTGGGACCTACTGTTTAATGTACTGTAACAATCCTCCCCCCAAGACACGTTAAGTATTTCAAAGTGCCAGTTTGAAAAAACCGACTCCACGGATCTCACACAAAATGAACATACACAACCCGCAGGCTTTTGCGATGTTGTTTTTAAAGGCAGAGGGAGTCGGGCTGCGGCTTAAAAACCCGAATGCGGCGGCCGGCAGCCGTGTTCAGAGACTGGCCGGTGGGTGCGGGCGGCCAGGCGCTCCCTGGGGGAGGGGCGCAGCGGGCGAGAGACGCCAGGACAGCAAGCCGACGCCTTCCTTTCCCGCGGGCGCTGCGGAGCCGCTGTCCCTGCCCACTCCTACGGGCGCCTCTCCGGCCGCATCCGGGGTCCCCACGCAAGAGCTCTAGTGGCAGGAGCGCCCCGAAGGCTCAGCTCCCGGCCCGGGGCCAGCTGGGGCCCCAGAAACGCCTGCATCGGGGATGGGGGGTGGGGGGGACGGGGAGGTCAAGGGCGTTTTCGACCCAGATGCCAGCGGGAAAACCAGGAAAAGAGGAGGTGGTTGTGCAACTGCAGCCACGGGTGCGGCTCGGAGAACAAAGAGGCCGCGGCAGCCCAGAGGCACTCCGCTCCTCCGCGCGCACCTCGCGGTCCCGCGAATGCTCTCAGGTCCCCGCCGCCAGGGCGGGGCGCCGGAGCTCAGAGCTTGAGGATTCTCGGACCCAGCCCGGCCCTGCAGGACCACCGAGGCCATGGCGGCACCAGGCGTCCGCGTGCTCAACCAGCGGCCGGGCTGGCTCGGGCCCTGGAAGTTTCAAAACCAGCGCCCCCGGCCTGACAGCACCTCGGCCTCCCAGCTCCTTCGCGCCCGTCGCCGAGGTGGCGGCTTTGCAACGCCCACCGCGCCGGGTCCTTTCCCTTAGTCCCGCCCCTCCGCTCAGCGCCAATTGGTTGGCGAGGCGCAACCGTGGCGCTGATTGGCTGGCGGCGGAGTCGCTCGTGGAGGCCGTGATTTGGGGCGCTCCGGGGGGCTAAATTTACCTACCGAAGAGCGACCGCGCCAGCAGCGAGCCGGATCTCTGTGGAGGGGGCCCAGGCGGTCTCCCTGAACTGAGCATCACCCTGTCCCCGAACCCTTCTCCTCCGTTTTATTTCCCATTCCCCCCTCGCGCCTCCTCCCCCCCAGTCCGCGACGACTGGCTCTTGACCCTGTCCAGGCCTCGGTGAAGGTGAGGACCCGCGCGGCCGCGGCGGCTGGCGGTGCGCTCTGAAATGGCCGCCGCCTGGAGCTGTCTGTCTAAAATGGCGGCCGCGGGCTCGCTGGGACGGCGGCGCTGCCCTGCAGCCTGGCCGCACTGGAGCCTGCTCTCCGTCTCTGACGGAGACGAAGTGGAAGGCTAGCGTGGGGTGCTCAGGCGCGTACATGCGGTGGTCAGCCGAGGCGGCCGTCCGGGGACGCGAGAGGCGAAGGGTGTAGGCGGGCGTGGGCTCCGACCGGAAGCGGGCCCGGGTGTGGCGGGCTGCGAGCGTCGCGCACCGGGGCGCGGGAAGAGCGGAGGGCGGGCTGCCCCTCACGCGCCGAGGTGACCCTCGCGGAAAGCATTCGGTGCTGGGAGGCGTGTCCGTGCCCAGCGCCCGCCGAGGCTTTCCGACGGACTGACGCCCGCCGAGCCCGCTCGTCCCGGAGGGTGTTGTGCCAGCGCCAGAGGGAGGGGGTGAAGGGATTGTGCTACCTGGCAGCTTCACCGGAAGAAACAGGAGAACGAGGGAGCCGCCCTGTTCAGGGGGTGGAAGAGAAACTTTGCTCTCGAGGGAGTCCAGTCTTGGCCCTCGAGAGAGAGACTGGGGGACGCACCTCTGAGGGGAGGGAAGGGGGTGGAGGCCCTCTTTCCTGAAAACAGGCTTCCTGCGCCGTGTGCCCTCTGGCAGCTGCAGAGAGGGACCCTCTCTCAGGTCCACCAGCAGCTCCACGAAGTTCTCTGTGGCTCAATCCAAAGAGAGACTCTGGGAAGGAAATCTGCTCTTTTGCTCCCAATAATGGAGAAGTGGGGCTTGGTGCCGCTGTCAGTTTGGAGATCCTCGGCTTTCTGGCAGTTGTAAGCCGCTGCTACTCCCCGCACCATCCCACTTCGGATACCAGATATTTTAGTGCTTAGAAAATTAAGACTATTCAGGGACACACAAGGAATGCCTTAGGCGTGTAGGTTCTGCGCTCAGACTTTTTGGGTTCTATACACTTAAAAGGTGACTTCTCCGTGTCCCTTTGTTCATCACTGACGTGGCTGGCGTTATTGATGGTCCCTGACTCTCGCGTTTGCGTTAAGGATTAGACGAGTTCTGTAAGGGATTTAGCAGTTCCCGGCACGGTGTAAACCGTGATCACTCGGGGTGCATCAGTCACCTTGAAGATTGGTTAATGAGGGGACAAATGGTTATAGCAGAAAGGCATAGTTTGTGTAACACTTCCATGGATTGGTTGCTTCCATTTTCGATGACTCTTAGTGCTTAGTTTTAGAGGCAATTACGGTGTGACTGTACTTTTAAAAGTTAGGTTTAGTTTTTGAGCGTTTCGGTGAAGTCACCGGATGAAAGAGCATCTCAAAACAATGACATTACCAAGGTCTTAAACAGGACAAAAAGGTTAGCATGTTTGTTATAGGCAGCTTATGTTTCAGTCCAACCTCTGCATTGCAGTGGAGAATCATTTGCATTGCCAGGCTCTGAAATAAGTTGTAATGGATGATCAACTTAGAGGTATGTAGTTAGTGCTGCTTTTACAGTCTCTAATTTTAATTTTTCTCATTCTAGGCTATTGGTTACTCCCCTTCCATCCCACCCCTTAATTTTATTCTTTTGAAGAGTCTGCATTTCAAGCTGCCAAGGTGGAGAATGTGATTCCAGAAGGGGAGTACTCCTCATTTCAGGTATCTTCCCTCTACTATTAATAGGAAACCCATTTTGATTCAGGACCTAACGTGAGAATACAAAACTTACTCTGTAGCCAAGTCATAAAGTGTAAATCAAAAGTAGCTGTATTTGGACAGACACTAAATTCTTATATCTCAACTTATGAAGCTAGTAGTATTCTTTAGCGGTCGTAAAATTTGTGTTACCCTTGCTTTTAATTATGCTTTAAAAATATGAGAAATAAACCTATTAAAATTACAGTTTTTGTTTTTAGTCTTGGTTAAGTGTTCATCTATAGTATAACGAGATGCAGAGTAATCAGTAAAATATACATTATTTTGAATGAGTCCAATTTATATTTTGGATAATATAAATACTTACGTAATTTTAATACTTATGTGTTGAGAGAAATAGTAGCTAACTTTTGGTCTACAGTTTATTTTTCAATTTCAACACACAGTATTTAGGATATAGCAGAATTCCATGTCTTGCAAAACTTGAACTGTTTGTGTGTTTTTAATATAGCTTAATAGTTATCAGCCCTGAAAGGAGCCTTCAGATATGTAATAGTATCAACTATGAGTGTATCTAATGGCAACAGGCATCAGAAAGCTAAAAGAGATTCCAAGATACCATGAAAAGGGATTGGTAAATTATGCCCTATTCTATTTTTGTAAGTAGAGATTTATTGAAATACAATTGTGCCCATTTTTTACATATTGTGTATGACTGCTGCCATGCTACAACTACAGAATTGAGGAGTTGCAACAGAGTCCATATGGCTCATAAGTAAAAAATACTGATTATGTGGCCCTTTACAGAAAATATTGCCAACCCTTGCCATGGGATGTATTTCTCAAATTCCTTTTATCAATTCTATTATTTCTTAACCCAGTAGTTCCCAAATTGTGTTTTATAGAATATTAACATTCTCTTAAGTTAATACATGTTCTGAGAAAAAAAGGTCAATGCTAACAATAGGTTTTTTTAATATTTTATCTTAAGATATAAGTTTAAGACTACTAAACTCATTTCTATAGCTTTTATTTTTATGTGATAATCTACCTTTAAGAAAAGGTGTGCCATACCTGAGAGCACCAGGAAATCGCATGAGAGATCACCTGATAGACGAACGTGTGATGCTCCATCTGCGCATTGATGCATAGGCAGCATTTACAAATTAACTGATGTGTTGCTATATATCATCTCTTTGATGATTGCTCATCTTCTATGTATCCTGTCTTATAATTTCAACAAATTTGTGATACTCAATGTTTATTCTAAACTAACCATGTTTTGTACCACAAATACATTGCCTATGGATCTATTGCCGAAACAAGGAAGTCTTAAACAAGAAGTAGAATCATTTTATCAAATTGTGTCTGAATCAAATGATCAAAAAGTTGGAATATTACAAAGTGAAGATGAACAGTTGCAGCCATCAGTTTCTAAGAAATCAGAAGATGAGCTTTCCAGGGTTCAATTTATGTCCAATTCCAATAAAATAACATTTAGTAAGAAACCAAAAAGAAGAAAATATGATGAAAGTTATTTGTCTTTTGGATTTACTTACTTTGGAAATAGAGATGCACCTCATGCTCAGTGTGTGTTATGTAAGAAAATTTTATCAAATAGCTCTTTGGCCCCTAGTAAGCTTCGAAGACATTTGGAGACGAAACATGCTGCATATAAAGACAAAGACATAAGCTTTTTCAAGCAACATCTTGATTCACCTGAAAATAACAAACCCCCGCCACCTAAAATTGTCAATACAGATAATGAAAGTGCTACAGAGGCATCGTACAACGTAAGTTACCATATAGCCCTGAGTGGAGAGGCTCATACTGTTGGAGAATTGCTTATCAAACCTTGTGCGAAAGATGTCGTGATGCGGATGTTTGATGAACAATACAGTAAAAAAATAGATGCAGTGCAACTATCAAACAGTACTATTGCACGCCGAATTAAGGATCTAGCTGCTGACATTGAAGAAGAGCTTGTTTGTAGACTGAAAATTTGTGATGGGTTTTCGCTGCAGCTAGATGAATCAGCTGATGTTTCAGGACTTGCTGTGCTACTTGTGTTTGTTCGTTACCGGTTTAATAAGTCTATTGAGGAAGACCTACTGTTATGTGAATCTCTGCAAAGTAATGCTACTGGTAAAGAAATTTTCAACTGCATCAATAGTTTTATGCAGAAACATGAGATTGAATGGGGAAAATGTGTTGATATTTGTAGTGATGCTTCTAGGGCAGTGGACGGGAAAATTGCTGAGGCTGTCACCTTGATAAAGTATGTGGCTCCGGAAAGTACCAGTAGTCACTGCCTATTATATAGACATGCACTGGCAGTTAAAATAATGCCTACATCTCTAAAAAATGTGCTAGATCAGGCAGTACAAATAATCAATTATATTAAAGCTCGACCACATCAGTCCAGACTACTAAAAATTTTATGTGAAGAAATGGGTGCCCAACACACAGCACTTCTTCTAAATACGGAGGTGAGGTGGCTTTCCCGAGGTAAAGTTCTTGTAAGACTTTTTGAGCTTCGTCGTGAACTATTGGTTTTCATGGATTCTGCTTTTCAACTGTCTGATTGTTTAACAAATTTATCTTGGCTCTTAAGACTAGCATATCTTGCAGATATTTTTACTAAATTAAATGAGGTTAATCTGTCAATGCAAGGAAAAAATGTGACAGTGTTTACAGTATTTGATAAAATGTCATCATTGTTAAGAAAATTGGCATTTTGGGCCTCATCTGTAGAAGAAGAAAACTTTGATTGTTTTCCTACACTAAGTGACTTTTTGACTGAAATTAATTCTACAGTTGATAAAGATATTTGCAGTGCCATTGTGCAGCACCTACGGGGTTTGCGCTGTACCCTGTTGAAATATTTTCCTGTAACAAATGACAGTAATGCTTGGGTTAGAAATCCATTTACAATATCTGTTAAACCAGCCTCATTAGTAGCACGAGACTATGAGAGTCTGATTGATTTAACATCTGATTCTCAAGTGAAACAAAATTTCAGTGAACTTTCCCTAAATGATTTTTGGAGTAGCCTAATTCAAGAGTACCCAAGCATTGCAACGCGTGCAGTTCGTGTACTTCTTCCTTTTGCTACAATGCACCTGTGTGAAACAGGATTTTCATATTATGCTGCAACAAAAACAAAATATCGGAAAAGGCTTGATGCTGCACCTCACATGCGGATCCGACTTAGCAACATTACACCTAATATTAAACGGATATGTGATAAAAAGACACAAAAACACTGTTCTCATTAAAATTGAAGGGTTTTGCATGTCTCATGATAACCAAATATAAGATAAAAATAAAAGATGATTTACTTTATATCTGGCATTTTGGGATTTTAAATAAAATTATTCAAGTTTTTTACATTTTTTAGATTTTAAGAAAATGAATTAAAAATTTAAATATGTATTATTGGTATTTCTTCTTCACATAATTTCAAAGGGTCTCATGGTCATAACTCTATCTTGACTCAAGATAAAATCCCAAATCCTTAGCATAACATACCTCTAGGAGCTAATCCTTGCTAATCTTTCAAGCCATGTCTGTCCTGCAGCCCACCAATCTTATGGAATTTCTTGCCATTCCATAAACATCACACTGTTTCATGCTGTGAGGTCTCAAAAAACTATTCCTGCCCTGACCGGTTTGGCTCAGTGGATAGAGCATCAGCCTGCGGACCAAGAGGTCCCAGGTTTGATTCCAGTCAAGGGCATGTGCCTTGGTTGCAGGCACATCCCGGTTGGAGGTGTGCAGGAAGCAGCTGATCGATGTTTCTCTCTCATCGATGTTTCTAACTCTGTCCCTCTCCCTTCCTCTCTGTGAAAAAATCAATGGAATATATTTAAAAAAGAAAAAACAAAAACAAAAAAACTATTCCTTCCCCTTCTTGCTTCCTGACAAACTCCTATTTGCTTTTCAGCACTATGACTTAATTTATCTTAGGTACTCATTCTCGTATCTTTCTATTTTGGCCTTATTTTTTCTGTCTCAAGTGTGACAGTTTGGTAGTCTCATGATTCCCAGTTGGGCTGAGCTCCTAGAGGGTCTTACCCAACTCTGTGTCTTCATTATTAACAAAAGTGATGCTCAATAAAGGAAGGAATATTGAAGGTGAACAACAATAAATGGAATAGGGAGGGGTGGATTATATGTGTATATTCTGCATATTTACAGAATGCTACCCTTTGTGATTTTAGCTCAGTTGTTCTGTTACCTAGAATTCAGTATGGCTGTTAGGCAAAAGTCACTAAGAATGTCACGGCTCTGGTTTAAACTGAACTATTGGGTAAGATGGGAGGACGTAAGAAGAACATTTTCAGATCTTGTTTCTCAGTTCTTGTTTCTCATTATTGCAAATTCTATACACCGTAATCTAAATTAATGAGACTTTACTTGAAGATGATGAGACTCTAAACCTCTATCAGTTTACTCTTAGAATACTATGAAAAAGTTCTGACATTCCTGTCTCTAGGCTTCTCTTCCCATATCACACCACATAACACAGATCACCAACTCAAGAGTTACTATAATCAAGAGCTACTGCAGATAGCAATTATTTAATCTTTATTCATACCTGTCTCCCATTTTGGGGAGTAGGAGTCCCTTCCCTCACTACAGCAGGATGTAGTAGAATCACTAGATCTAGGTACCTATTCCACTGTTCAATTAGCTACTTAACATTGGGCAATTGAGCCTTCCTGAACCCCAGTTATTTTATCTGTAAAATAATTATGCCTTCTCTGAAGGGTTATTCAGATTAAATGAGAATGTATAAAGAACTTCTAACAGGGTGAGTAGGAATAGATAGGCAGCATATATTAGTTCCCTGCATATCCAACTATGTCTCAGTTGAACTTCACTCCACACTCACACTTCTGGTCTTTGAGTTTTTACTCTCTATGCAAACAACCCTCCAGGCCACAGGACCCGAGTTCATCTGAGGCAACAAGATTAATCATCTCTAGCCCATGCTTTTTCCTCTTTGTCACTTTATTAAGTAGCTTTTATATGTCAGATATCTTACTAGATGCTTGTATGTTATCTATGATCTTTACAACAATCCTAAGGGATTAGGCAATTTTTGAATTTGGCCATGGTCACACAATAAATGCCAGAACTTAGTTTTAAATGGATCTTTTCCAAAGACTTTTTGTAGTTACTGCCTTTCAAATTTTTCTAGTAGCATCAAATAGTGACTTGGAAGTATAACCTAAAACATCCTACTAAAATTTGAACATTTCTTTGAAATTTTGTGTTATTTTTTTCTAGATTCATCCAAAATTAGCTACAGTATTTTCCGGCATATAAGACGACTTTTTAACCCAGGAAAATCTTCTCAAAAGTCAAGGTCGTCTTATACTCTTATACGCCGGGTGTTGTCTTCTAGGGCAGGTGCTGAAACTTCCGAGCCGGACTAGAAAAATCTGCGGTCGCCGCATACGGTGGGGCAGCTCAAAAACAGCCGCACTCCATTCATTTCAGTGGAGCCGGACGGACGGAGATCGCAAGTGTCTCCGGTCGGCTCCTTTTTGTGCCGCATACGGTCTCCATCTGGACTTTTTAACCCAGGAAAATCTTCTCAAAAGTTGGGGTTCGTCTTATATGCCGAAAAATACGGTATTTCAAAGTATTACTGCTTATTTTAAAAATATATATGTAAAAAATGGGTTACGTTGCTATCAAGTAAAATTAATTTTTCAAGAAGACTCATTATCATAACACATGCAGTACTTTTTGTCAGCTAATCCCAGAATTAAATCTACCCTAGTTTGAGAAGCATGTATAATGCCATAATGTCTACATCTGATGGATAGATACTCAAATCTGGTAACTAGACCCCTTATGTGATTGAACCAGAGCCCTTGATTATGTCATCTGCCCTGGATGTCAGCCTCTTAACAAATAAGACCTCTTGTGCTTTACAATTTTCCTAACCTCTTCTGAGAATCTAGATTCCTGCATTTAAACTCGTCTGTTGACTGGAACCCTCCTATCTGCTACTAAATCTCTTCAATCCCAACCCTCCCCAACTTGGTTCTTGATGCCAACTGCTCATCTGTTTTATAAGAATACTAGAGGCCCAATGCATGAAATTCATGCAAGGGGCTTGGTCCTTGCAGCTGCGGCTTTCTCCAGTAGGTCATCTGGCTGTCCAGTCTAATTAGCATATTATGCTTTCATTATTATAGATTCTAAATAATATTTTCATGTGTCTTCAAATGACAGCTACCCTTCCTGCCTGTTCATGAAACAGTAAAATTTCCCTAATGTGTTCAACCCAAAAGGACTTTCCCACTTTTAATCCCTATATTTCTGGTAATTGAAATTGTCTTGATTTCTTAGAGGGTTATTTCCTATGTCAATTTTGTGCTATTACCATACATATGTAAATATACAAATTATAGTCTCTTGTACCTAAGACTTCTTTCAGATCATTCACAGAACTTAACAAATTTTTAATACAAAACGTGCTCGGTGAATTGAATTCCCTAGCTTAAAGGGTGAAGTATTAATGTGAAATACAGTTCATACTATAACATGAAAATTAGTTTTAAAATCCTTAGCCTCACTAAAACAGATAAGGCAGTAACTATTTGCCTTTCAGAGATTTCAAAAACATCTGATCTAATAAAAGAGTAATATGCAAATTGACTCACTCCGAGACACCTAAGCCATGCCCATCAGCCAAGCCACACCCACCAGCCAATCAGAGTGGCTGTATGCAAATAAACCCAGCCAAGTTGGAGGCCCGCAGCCATGGAGTTAGAGTAAACAGCAGGCTTCCGTTGCAACTGCCTGCCTAGGCTGGCTGAGCCTCTGCTCATGGTAACAATGTCTCAATTATAGAAGATAAATAAACCCCAGAAACCTGGTTCCTGCCAGCCTCGCTGGGACCTTGGATCAATTGGAACTGTGGGCAGCCTGAAAGCCTGAAAATGGCCCTCAGCCCCTCACCCAGGCTGCCCAGGTACGTAGAGACCTGAACCCTGAAGGGACTGTGGGCAGCCTGAAAATGGCCCTCAGCCCCTCACCCAGGCTGCCCAGGTACCCAAGTAGGGACCCAAATCCTGAAGGGACTGTGGGCAGCCTGAAAACAGCCCTCAGCCCCTCACCCAGGCTGGCCACACCCCAGTGGGGTGAGGGACCCCAGTGGGGTGAGGGTTCCCACTGGGGGGGCTTGGCCAGCCTGCAAACAGCCATCAGACCCTCACCAGGTATGCCAGCAGGTGGACATCCCCCAAGGGGTCCCAGACTGCGAGAAGGCACAGGCCAGGCTGAGGAGCCCCCCCGCTAAGTGCACAAATTTTTGTGCACTGGGTCCCTAGTTTCTTTAATAAGTCCCATGTTACTTTAAAAAATGCAATTTAACTCCGCAAAATATAATTCACCTACAATTCTTTTTGTATTGTCTAAAAGTTTTACATGTCTCCTTTTTCTCCGATTGAACCCTCCCTCCCCCACAGCCTGGTTTTGTTTTTTTGTTAATCCTCACCAAAGGATACTTTTCCATTAGGGATACTCTCATTCTTAGAGAGAGGGAAAGACAGAAACTTATTGATTGGTTGCCTCCTGCACAAGTCCTTACACTCTATCCAGTGAGCAAAACATCTACAATTCTTGAAAAACATCTATGTGCTTCTGAAATTTAGCATGTTTGTTATTTTCTTTATCTTTTGAAGTTGCTGTAACTGCACTGTTAATTAGTACAATGGAAAGAATTCTAAGCAGGTATCAAGAGACATGAGTTCTGAAACTAATTAACTGCCTTCGATAAGTTCATCCTCTCTAGAACTTAGTTTCTTCATTTATTAAATGAAAGGTTTAACAAGAATGAGCCTTAAAGTTCTTGTCAAATAAGATGAAAATTTAAACCTAAATAAAGGCTAGCATAATGGTATGATGTGTTCATTTACTTAAAATACATGGTTGTTTTCTAGGAAGCCAACCTTTTTAAAAAAGATTTTAATTGATTTCTGAGAGAGAGAAACATCAATGATGAAAGAATCATTTACCAGCTGCCTCCTGCACACCCCACACGGAATCAAGTCTGCAACCTGAACATGTGCCCTGACTGGGAATCGAACTGTGATGTCCTGGTTCATAGGTCAGTGCTCAAGGAAACCAACCTTTTTCAATGACTCTTTACCAGAATATTTTCCACCAACCAAATTATATAAGATGTATAAATTGCCTCATGATAAATACTTACTAGATAGAAGGACATGCTTTTTCAGTAGGGAGATGCACTTTGAAATTTAGAAAGCACTGGAAAAAACTAAAATATCTTTGATCATGACTATATTGAAATCCATTGTAGATTAAATAATAACTAAGTGTCAGGTAGGCTGCAGTGGAAATTGCTATGTCCCCAGTATCTCTTTTCCTTTCCCAAACAGTACCCTCATTTTCTTTCAAGTGTCTATTTTTCCCCTGTATAATCCATGTATGTAGGCAAAAGCTAACTCCACTCCAGCTTGGGGAATTTTGTCTTAAGCTAGTAGCTTTCAGATTTTTTTATTACTCCAATTCACATTAAGAAATAGGTTTCTAGGTGTGTATAGTATGTGTATAAATACCAAAGTCATAAAACAGTACTAACCCTTCATATGTGCAATGCAATCGCAAATCTACTTTTAAAAATAGGACCCAAAGATTAAATTTATGATCCATTCTTGGGTTATGTGATCCACCATCATTTGAAAAATACTGGTGAATGTAATGCCATTGCCCTTACAAAAATTGTTCAGGAACTTGGATCTAAGCCTATTAAGACATAGTATTACTCTAGCCACAGGAATTGGTCCAGGAATAGTATGTGACCCAATACAGGCTAATGAAAAGTAAGGGCAGTATTATAGGGGCTTTGAGAAAAGACGTGTCCTCCCTCTTTAGGAAGAAATAACTGTCCTGTGTACTTTAGAGGCCTGGAATTGCTACAGCTCTCCAGCTACCAGCATGGGTATAAAGCCAACATACAGAAGAGGACAGAGCCAGAAAATTAGAAATGAAACCAGAGCTCTGATTGAACCACACTCCATCACTATTCTGCCTTTAACTTTTTTGTTACCTAGCCAATAACTGCCCTTTATGTTTAAGACACTTTATATTGGGTTTTCTATTGCCATAAGCAAAATCATCTAATAATAGTGGTCTAAAATGAAAACAATATAAAACTAGGATGTATTAGTAAACTTAGCTGCAGTATTAAGTGCCATCCCAAACCAAGATTATCTGATTTCTGGTTATTCAGCCATCTACCACAGTGTTATCAGTCAAAACTCTGTCACTGGTAATATAGATCAGAAGCTAAATCACACACTTCAACATTAGATATCAAATGCCATTTATTTCTCTTAGTGAAACAACATGATAATATATGGATTTTACTTAGTAGCTTGGGCTGGATTTGTTATGAATTGGTTATATAATTTAAATTAGAATTAACCTTGAGCCCAGCCAGCTTGGTTCAGTGGTTGAGTACTGACTTGTTCATGGTTTGATTTCTGGTCATGGCACATGCTCAGGTCGCAGGCTCAATCCCCAGGGTAGGGCATGCAGGAGGGAGCTGATCAATGATTCTCTCTCATTGATGTTTCTATCTCACTCTTTCTCTCCCTCTGAAATCAATAAAAATATTTTTAATTAACTTTGAAAACAAATTTGTTCATTTTTCCTTTCATTTGTAAAAGACCCTGGTGGTAAATATGATGGAATTTTTTAAAAAATATATTTTATTGCCCTAAGCGGTTTGGCTCAGTGGATGGAGTGTCGGCCTGCGGACTCTAGGGTCCCAGGTTCGATTCCCGTCAAGGGCATGTACCTTGGTTGCCGGCACATCCCCAGGGGTGAGTGTGCAGGAGGCAGGATGGATGTTTCTCTCTTATCGATGTTTCTGACTCTCTATCCCTCTCTCTTCCTCTCTGTGAAAAATCAATAAAATATATTTAAATATATATATTTTTTATTAATATATATTTTTATATATTATCAATAATATATATTATTAATATATATTTTTATATATTATCAATAAGATATATATTTTTTTATTGATTTTTTACAGAGAGGAAGGGAGAGGGATAGAGAGTCAGAAACATTGATAAGAGAGAAACATCCATCAGCTGCCTCCTGCACACTCCCCCCTGGGGATGTGCCGGCAACCAAGGTACATGCCCTTGACTGGAATCGAACCTGGGACCCTTGAGTCCGCAGGCCAACGCTCCATCCACTGAGCCAAACCGGTTAGGGCTATGATGGAATTTTTAAAGGTTTAATAAGTCACATGCTTTGTGGGAGAAATAATCAGCCAGAAATAGTTTGAGTAATCTTCTATCTTAAAAATTGTTTTATGTTAAAGAGGTAAATGAGTTCCCTAAAGGATTATTTTAATTTCTCAGAATCTCACTTAAGAGTTAGCATTGACTTTCTTTACAAATATCTTTGAGCAAAATAAGCCATTCCCCAAACAATCTGTGACTTCAGGTTTAAGGTGGTGATCTAAATGCCTACATTTGACCCTACCTTCCTAAAATTCTGTTGACATGCTGAAAGAAATACCAAATTTAGATTAAATTCATAACAATACTACAAAACAAAAAGGAGTAAATGTGGCATAACTCTCAATTTACATCCTAGTGGGAAAGACAAACTATTAATTGCTATATAGAAAATAAAACAGGTTAATGTCAGTAATGAAGAGTGTTAACTGAGTTAATCTGAGACAGTCTCTTCAAGAAAGTGATATTTGAGCTGAAACCTGAGTAGTACAGAGCCAGTCAAATGAAGATTGGGGAAAGAATATTCCAGATGAAGAGAAGGTAAGGGCTCCCCTGATGCAGAAAGAACTTGGTTGTGTTTGAGGAATAGAGCATTGTTAAAGAGAAAGGAACCAGATTACTTAGGGTACTAGAGGCTAACATAAGGAGTTTGGATTTTACTTCAAGTACAATGGGATGCAATTGTGTATCAAGAGGAAGAAGGGATTATGGGTTAGGTTATCACCTTCAAAGGGTATTTGTAAATGTGTGAGAGCATTGAGGGAAGAGCTATTATATAATAAGAGTGGTTTAGATCAGTTAGTACAGACAGAATATCCACCCACAGAGGACCCTTTCTTTTGAAGAATGCAAAGTTTCGATGATACTAGGGCCTTCATTACTTCTAAGGAGACCCAGAACTTTAGAGACTCCACTTTGGAAAATGTACATATTAATTGAAAGCTCTTCCATCTACATTTTTAAGAGCGGGGAACATACATTGGACCTCTTTCATCTGATACAGCACCACGTTAGACTCCTTGTGGCACTGTTCTGTTGCACAAATTTGACAACCATTTAAATTTGGGAGAAAAGAAAAATCAATTTGGGAGCATGCAAAATTTAATGGCAGTTATCTTTTGTCATAAGGAAATATAGTACATTAATTAAACAAAGGCTCGTGATCTATAAAAATCCCAGATTTGGCTTTCAGTACGTTTTTATTGAGTAAAGGGATGAATGTTGAGTCTCCAAACCTCTTCTAGTAGCCCTTCGAGTTGGCTGCTCCACCATGTTCTTTTTGCTACCATAACTTTTCCCCGTCCTTCCCCTGTCCCTCAAGGAAGAGAATCCCTTGATTCTTAGTGAGTGGGAAATTTCACAGTTGGAATTATTTTTTTTACTTAATTTTTCAGCTTCCTCCACCAGATAATTTCAAGATTTCATGTAAAGAAGTAGCCAAAGCTTACTGCCCCAAATATATAAGGAGAATGGTGGTCTGAATACGACAACACTGGGTTGGCTTAGAATGATAAGGATTTTATTCCAAGTCTTTTCTCCATGCTAGTAAAACAGTATCTTAGAAATCACTGTGGATGTCCATTTCCAGACCACTTCATAACTGTCAGTCAATTAATTCTGCAATAGGTTATATAACCATGTTACAGCTATGGAAGAATTAATTGCTTAAACACTTAAGAACTGCTTAGGGTTTACAAAAGGACCTTTGAAATGCAAACTGTTAATTTAGCTATTCCACATGTATGAATGAAAAGGTTAGACTTTTCTTATAATAAGTAAAATGTCATGGTGTATTGTCAAAGCCTCACATGCTTTTAGAGTTCTTAAAAGGCTCCCAGTTTCACTCAGCAACATTCATTCACCATTTTTTTCTCAACCAAGCACCTATTTCAAGAAACACTTTAGAACACACCTATATTAACACCAATTCATTTTTCAGGTACCTGTCACAGCTTGTATTAAATATCCATACAGTAACCCCTACCCCCTATCCAAGGAGAATACATTTTAAGTACTCTGGAGGATACCTGGAATCCTATATGTAGCACCAAACCCTATATATATACTGGTTTTTTATATACATACATTCTATTGTAAAGTTTAATTTATAAATTTGGCACAGCAAGAGGTTAACTAGTAAAGTAGAACAATTATAACAATAAACTGTAGGAAAAGTTAATTGTGCTCACTCAAAATCCTGTACTGTTCTCACCCTTATGATATGCAATGATAAAACATGTGATGAGGTGAAGTAAGGTAAATGGCATAGGCATTGTGGTGTAGCATTTGGCTATTATTAACCTTCTGTTGATACATCAGAAGAAAGATAATCTTCATGTTATCCTGGATCATGGAGCCATGTGATGTTGATGGTTAAGTGTCAGGAACAGACGATATTGATGGTTGGAGAAATTCAATGTTTTTGGACCACAATTGACCATGGGTAACTGAAACTGCAGAAAGTGTGAAACCTCAGATAAGAGGGGACTACTGAATAATAATATATCAAAGCACCATAAATCTACCACACAGCTGTATCAGGAACTAAGTCACTACCTCTTTTCAGGAGAGCTTTGGAAACATTTTTTTCTGGTAGTCCAATATGTATTTGTTCTATAAAACAAGCTATTCTCATGGCTTCAGTGTTCAATCAGATTAACAATATAAAGTTCTTGTCTGTTGTGGGTTTGAAGTTCTAAGTCTTACTAATTTCACAATAAGTTGACAACCAATTAGATTCTCATAGTTTTCCTACAAGCATCAAATAAGTCCAGGACTCCTTAAATTGTGCAACAGCAATGAACTGTACCTAGTCAATTTTTGCTGAATTTTGTTGTAAAGATAAAAAGTAGGCTTTCAGCCCTGACCGGTTTTACTCCATGGATAGAGCATCAGCCTGCGGGCTCAAGGGTCCCAGGTTCGACCGGTCGAGGGCATGTACCTTGGTTGCGGGCACATCCCCAGGGGGAAGTGTGCAGGAGGCAGCTGATCGATGTTTCTAACTCTCTATCCCTCTCCCTTCCTCTCTGTAAAGGATCAATAAAATATATTTTTAAAAAAGTAGGCTTTCATTAACTAAACTTTATACCAAAATATGAGAAATGAATAGAGTTTATGAAACAAAAGCCTGAAGTTAAAGACACAAACCCTGTTATGAAAATCAGTGAATTGTTTGGAGTATATATGGAGCATTTATCTAGTAGTTAGCCAGTCAAATACTGAAACACATAACCATGCCTCTGCCTTTTATTATATCACTGCTAGTGAAATTTACTTAAATTAGGACAAAGTTAATGATAACATAAATGTTGCATTTCCAAGTCAGATTTTAAAAAAACATCCAGAATAAACATAGGAAAGAAGTAATAAAATGTTTAAATTCTTAATATCCAATTTTATAGTGAAAGAGGGAATATAAGCTCTATGAGAACAGAGATCTTGATTTATCCACCTTTGTATTCTCAGGACTTAGAGTAATGCCTGACACCTAATAGTTGTTCATTAAATAAGTTGCATTAACATGGTAATGACGGGAAAAAACTAGGTTTGAATATAGGCTCTTGACATTTTCTAGTTGTGGAATATTGGACAGTACATAAGTTCTCTGGCCCTCAGTTTCGTCATCGGTAAAAGAGGAATAATTTATTCTCTTTTTCCAGTGGGGGGGGGAGGTGGTGTGTTTTTTAACACCTCCAACTACCAGGAAGCCTACAATTTAGCTCAATTCTGACACTATCTACCTGGTTAAGGGTTCAGTCCTACAAGACTGAGAAGAGAATGAAGTCGTGTCTGTGACACCCTTCTACTCCCTTAACATGACCTTAGCAAGTCCAGGTCACCTGTGCCTCTCTGAGAGGCTATAGATCTGACCTCTGTGAGGCTGCTTACAGCATGGTAGCTGGCTTTATCAAAGTGAGCAAGTCAGAGAGTGCCAGTAAGAGAGAAGTCGCAAACTTTTATAACCTAATTTTGGAAGAGTTATCCCACCAGTTTTCTTGTGTTCTATTAATTAAAAGCAGATCCCTTTAGTGAACCAGGATGCAGGCTCTCAACAGACATCAAATCTTACGGCACCCTGATCTTAGACTTCTCAGTCTCCAAAAGAACTGAGAAATAAACTGTTGATTTTTTTTTTTTTTTTTTTTTGAGGCTAGCTAGATCCAGCCCACAAAGGCATGAATACCAGGAGGCAGAGATCATCACTGTGAGCCGTTTTAGAAGGCTGCCTCCTGTAGTCTCAGAGTGTTCAAGTTGCTTATCCAGTTTTACAAAGCTAATAAGTAGCAAATCGAAATTCAAAATCACATCTGCCAGACTACAAAGCCCACAGTGTTTTTATCTATTACTTTTTCCCAGTGCATACATAGGAATAATGTCAAATTAGCATAAACTTGTCTGGAATAAATCTAGTGTTAAAAGTCTGTTTGTTCGTGTCCTGGCTGGGTGGCTGAGTTGGCTGGAGCATTGCCCCATACACCAAAAAGATTGTGGGTTTGATACATAGGTTGCAGGTTTGATGCCCAGTCAGGGCAAGGATCGAAGGCAACCAATTGATATTTCTCTCTCACATTGATGTTTCTCTCTCCCTCCTCCCTCCTCCCCTTTTTCTCTCTCTAAAATCAATAAAACATATTCTTGGGTGAATTTTTTTTTAAAAAAATTGTTCTTTAGGATAGAAAAAAGCCATCTCCTTCCTAATTGTTTTTCCTAGAATCATTCATCCCAATCATTTTCTTAATGACAGTGAGACAGACCAGTAAGCCAGTACCAGTGGAACAGGGAAGCAGATAGCTGAACAAACTGATCAAGCAATTTACAGCCAGATACAGAATATAACCTCCAGCCTATAGATAACCTCTAGGCTTCAGTTGTATTTCAGCTCCAAGCCCAGAAAAGCAGCAAAACCAGGTGGTCCAGCTTCAATGACTAGAGACCCCCTGCCCTGGCACTGACCTATCAGTAGAGACCAGCACCCTGAAAGGACACATCTGGAAAACTGATGAATATTCTGCTGAAGCCCTACCTCAAGACCTCACCTAAGATTCCTGCCTGGCAGAGAGATAAAAACCATCAAGATGTAGGACCCAGCTCATGCCCTTTCCCTCTGGGGAGCATGCCCACACATTCCCCTTCTCCCTCTTCTGCCCCGACAAGCACACATCTAAACTCTAAAGGTCATCACAAGACTTGCAAGGCAGCAGCAGCTTATCCCAGACTACTCCCTGAACCTGTCTTCAAGGCTCCCTTTTCTCTGACTTTCCAGTGAGCTAAAGCAACCCAGCCTAGGCTCTCCTGCTGCTGCTTCTGTACTAAGTCCATCCTTGTTTCAGTGCCCCCAGCTTTAGTATATGTACTCTCAATCACCTGGATGCATGCTGTGAAATCTTTCCTACACATGCACTACTGGCTGGCCTGACCCTCGGCAGACCCGCTCAGGGCCAGGTCCCCTGTGTAGTAACAATAGCAAACGTTAAACCTTTTTCATTCTCGGTCCATGGTACTATAAATTCCAAATTTTAGTGATATCAGAATTTTTATTTTTAAATTGGCCCTGGCCAGGTAGCTCAGTTGATTAAACGTAGTCCCAATACACCCAAGGTTGTGGGTACAGTCCCCAGTCAGGGCACATATAAGAGTCAGCCAATGGCCCAGCCAATATATTTCAGTGGTTGAGCATCAATCTATGAACCAGGAGGTCACGTTTGATTTCCAGTCAGAGCACATGCCCAGGTGTGGGCTCATCCCCAGTAGGGAGTGTGCAGGAAGCAGCCAATCAATAATTCTCATTGATGTTTCTATCTCTCTGCTTTTCTCTCTGAAATCAGTAAAAATATATTTTTTAAATCAATGCATAGATGAATGGAAGAACAATTCAATGTTTCTCTCTTTTTCCCCCTTCTATCCTTCTCTCTCTCAAATAAATAAGTAATGAATAAAATAAAAAGCATACAAAATGTAAATTACTTCTCAGCAAGACCATAAGAAAAATAGTCTGATAGACACATTAGTGTTACTAATAACCTGGAAAGCATATCTTTCATTTGTTAAGTCACAGTTTAGTAGGGGAGAACATACACACAGGAGCTATGTAAATTCATAGAAAAAATATAGTTAGCTTATGAATCAAAGAAGAGGAAAAAATACTCTTTGAGTCTTGAAGCATGAATCTGAATTTACCAGATGACCTAGACACAGGGTTTTGTTTTGTTTTTAAAAGCATAGCCAAGATTTTTGTAGCCCAAGATTACTAGCAGATTTGGAATTTTGAGAATCCTTGAAAGTGAGAAGGCACATAGGATCAGATGAGCAGAGCAAGAATCAGATTTCAAGCTGAGGCAATGGATCCAGGGAATTAGGAGAGTCAGGGAGGGGGAAGGGCATGATGTTTTAGGGCATCCATAAAGGGTAACTTGGAAATGGAATTTGAAATCTCTGGTTGAGTTGGCTTCTCCCTCCACTCACCCTTCAAAGCTAAAGGTGTCCTGGAATGATATTTGCCCATAGGCTGACATAGTGACTCTGGAAACCTGGGGCAGCTTCCCATCAGGCAGTACCCCAGGTAGCTACATCCAGGATATGAAGCCTAATTTCACTCCCAGAATATTAGCCACTGGCATGTCCTGTTTAAGATTACATATTATTCCTCCCTCACAATCACCAGAGAAAACTATGATAATAGAAATAGCATCATTCATAGAACAATACCAAGATGAGGACAAAATTAAAAACCACTAAATACCCAAGGAAGGGTGCTTCCAATCAACAAAAGAAAGAATACCCAAGCAAATAGTTATTAGAGTAAACAGAGGAAGATCTTGGAAATAATTATAATATTTATTTAGTGCACATGGGTATAGTGTTAGGCATTGTTGTAAGCATCTTACATCTATTTTTTTAATTCTCATACAGAATCTCCCCAGAGGAATATGAGAGAATGTTTCATCTAACTTTTATATAAAAGGATGAGTTGAAGATTATTCAAATTAAAAGATGGTCTAAACAGCAAGTGGACTTTGATGAATAGCAAATTAGCAAAACTGGAAGAATAAGCTGAAGAATTATACCAAAAGAATGCAGATATTGAGGGAAAGGTGACTTAAGAAACAAGATAAATCCAGAGATTTCAGTATCTCATAGTTCCAAAGATGAGATAAGAGATAATTTTAGGGCAGCAAAATTGAAAAAAATGATAGAAGACAAATTCCTGTTATGACCAGTGTAATTCAGAAAAAATTCTTAATGTCATTTGTATTTTTTAAAAAAGATAAAAAATATATATATGTATCTTATTTTTTATTGTCCAGTTGCATCTAAAACTTCATCACTTTTTATTTTATGTATTTCTAAACTATATATTCTGTATGTTTTCATGATAATTTTGCTTTTTATTTTAATTTAAAATAGCTTTTAAATTTTGAAATTTAGACACAGAAAAGTTGCAAAAATAATACAAATGCCCTTCACCTAGCTTCCTATTATGTTAATCTTTCATATAACCATAGAAAATTAATAAATTAACTTTAGTACAATATTATTAACTAAACTACAGATATACCTTATATAAATTAGAAGGAAAAACAAGTCAATGGGAATGATACAGGGTGGAGCAAAAGTAGGTTTACAGCCCTGGCTGGTGTAACTCGGTTGAGCATTGTCCCATGCACCAAGAGATCTCTGGTTTGATTCCTGGTCTGGGCACATACCCAGGTTTCAGGTTCAATCCCCAGTAGGGGGCTGTAGAGGGAGGCAGCAGAACAATGTTTCTCTTTCCCTCCCCCTTCCTCTTTCTCTCTAAAATCAATAAAAACATTTTTTAAAGTAGGCATACAGTTGTAAGTATGCAAAACACAGGATTTATTCTTGTATTATAATGTATCTATGATTATATTATTTTCCTTACAAAGAACTATAAACCTACTTTTGCCCCATCCTGTATATACAAAACAGAACAAAGGAGATGGGTAGCTACTACATCCTCATTTCAACAACTTGTCCTAATTCTCTGTTTAAAACATCCTTCCATCATCATCTAGTTCCATATTCATTTTGCCATTGTCTACAGCTGGTTGAGGTTTTCACGTGAAATGGCAATACTAGGAGGTGACCCAAAACATCCCCTGGGTTCAGACATTGTCATCCTTGCTCCATTATGTGGCAGTAATCAGATTTTCCTTTGATGTCAAGGAATAATCTTCCCAACCTACACTGTAACTTCTTTTTCCCCTATGTTTTCAATATTACAAAGAGCCCAAAATAAAGTACAAACTTCCAGTTAAGTAGAACCATTGTAGGATTTTCTGGGAAAAGCATTCCTCCCTTGGACACTAGGACCTTTAAATTGGCAAAGCTCAAACTGTGAGAATAGAAAGCAAAACATTTTATGAGTACATCACCATGTTTAAATTGGCAAAGCTCAAACTTGTGGAAATAGAAAGCAAAAAACATTTTAAGGGTAGATCACTATGTATAATAATGGAAGTGTCTATCTCACCCCAGTAGTGTAGATAAGGAGAAGCAGCACTCTATATTAGTTGCTTTTTCACAGCATGCAATGCTATAAAACAGGAGTTGGCAACTTTCCTGTAAAGGGCCAGATAGTAAATATTTCACTCTTTAAGGACCACATATAGTACCTATCACATACTCTGTTTTTGTTCACAACCCTTAAAACGCATAAAAGCCATTCTTAAAGGCTATACAAAAACAGGATATAGGCCAGGTTTGGCCTCAGACTGTATTTGCTAATCCCTGCTATAGAATAAAACTCTAATTTTGCCAAGTGTTCCCCCTCTGCTGGCACTGGGACAGAATCTTTAAAAGACCATTCCAGAGTTCTAAAAGCCAGCTGCTACTGGATGATGGGGATATACACTAAGTGGCCAGATTATTATGACTACCTGACATTTGTAGGCAAATTAGCTATAATTTTGTGCTGAAGTTGCTAGAGGACCAGACCATTATAAATAGGGAAGCAGGTTGTTTACCTTGACAGTAGAAATGATTTTTTTTTTGAAGATATGGGTAAACAACTTGATTTAACATCCTTTGAATGTGGGATATATATTTCATTGAGTGGCCAGATTATTATGACCATCTGACATTTGTAGGCAAATTAGCCGTACACTGCATCGTATGGGATATGGAAACCGAAGGCCTGTTTGAACACCTTTGCTGTCTGCAGTTACCAAGATGAAACATCTCCAATTCGCACAGGAACACAAGGATTGGACAGTTGAGCAATGGAAAAAAGTCATGTGGTCCGATGAATCACGTTTCCAGTTGCATTATGCAGATGGCAGAGTGAGAATTTGGCGGAAACAGCATGAAAGCATGCACCCCACATGCATGAGTATAACCCTTCAAGCTGATGGGGGCAGTGTTATGGTTTGGGGCATGTTTTCCTGGCATGATTTGGGCCCTTTAATTGGTGTGGAACAACGTCTGAATAGCACAACATATCTAAGTATCATTGCTGATCAGATTTATCCTATCATGTTGATGGCGTATCCCAATGGAGATGGCTTCTTCCGACAAGACAATGCGCCATGCCACGGTGCTCGTATTGTGCAGAAGTGGTTTCAAGAACATGAGAGAGACTTAACCTTGCCTAGGTGGCCCCCACAATCACCAGATCTCAATCCAATTGAGCATTTGTGGGATGAAGTTAAAAGAACCATCAGGCAGCTGGTTCCACAACCATCAAATCTCACAGAACTGGACAGTGCTATTCATCAGGCATGGCATCATATTCCTCGCATCACCTTTCAACATCTCGTGGAGTCAATGCCAAGAAGAATCGCCGCGTATTGAAGGCAAAAGGTGGCCCAACGAATTATTACTGATGGGTGGTCATAATCTGGCCATCCAGTGAGATATATTTCCCACGTTCAAAGGCTGTTAAATCTCATTTACCCATATCTTCAGGAAAAAATCACTTCTGTCATGGTAAACAACCTGCTTCCCTATTTATAATAGTCTGGCCCTTTAGCAACTTCAGCGCGAAATTATAGCTAATTTGCCTACAAACGTGGGGTGGTCATAATAATCTGGCCACTCAGTGTATACTAAAACCAGTGATCTTATTTGCTTGGTATTCTGGGTCAACAGGGAGTAACACCATTGCCTGATAATCCCTAAAGTCAAGATATCACCTACTCCCACCCGCCCACATAGTTTTACACTTGTAAATAGCTGTATATCCTTTTGGGGAAAGGTTGAAAGAAAGATTTACACATACTTTTCTTTTAATATATATTTTTTATTTCAGAGAGGAAGGAAGAGAGAGAGAAACATCAATGATGAGAGAGAATCATTGATTGGCTGCTGTCTGCATGCCCCCTATTGGGGATCAAGCCAGCAATCCAGGCATGTGCCCTGACTGGGAACAGGAATCAAACCGTAACCTGCTAGTTCATAGGTCAAAGTTCATCCATTGAGTCACTCTGGCCAGGCAATTTACACATACTTTTGGTGTTTTCACAAGGTCTTTTCTCAAAGGTACCTAGCATACTTTTTTCAAGAGCCTCTGAGTCTGCGAACTTCCCAGGATTAGGAAATGAGTGAAGGTTGTTAGTAGTGTCTCTATCAGGCCTCTCCTTTTCCAACCTAGAGTTTGTTCAGTTACATAAAAATGTAAGTCCTTAGTGAGCAACCCATCTATTTTAGTACTGGAAACTCTTAATTAAGATCACTTTACCACCAAAAATCTCTGTAGGTTGAACATGTCAATTACCATTCAGAAATTGTGTCCTTGGCAGTTATGTTCTGTTATCTGGCATCCCAGGATTCTTCACCATCATTGAAATAAGAAAGCCCATGTCAATGGCAACACATGCAACCTTTGTCCCCAGAAGACAGCCATTATAGTAATATTTAGGAATGCTTGTGCTGTTCTCACCAATATATTTCTTCATGCTATATAGGGTGATGAGAAAATGTGCTCTAGGCCCTTTTGGGGAACATGGTGCAAAATCCAATATGAATAACAGCCTCTTCAGTATTGCTTTCCTCACAAACCTTTGGAGCTTGTCTTCAACATTATATCAAGAAATGTATGGTAACCCAACTTTATTAGCTCCATTCACCAGTTGAATGATTTTTAACTAACAACTAAGTGTAATCAGACCACTCCTAGATACCCAAACCCATACACTGAGTCCAAAACATCTGGTAAGAGTTCTCTAAAAGGTGAAAATCACTAATTTTTCTAAGAGCCTTCTAAAAGACTGGTTACCACAATATTTCTGTAGGATTTTCAAGAAAGATAAGACCAACCTTATTAGAGGAAGAAGGGAGCTGCTTCTGCAGGCAAGGGCCATTCATTGGAGTTTGGCAGGACAGGGTACCATTTTGTACCATTCTTTTACAGTCAGTGCCCTCAATTCCACATCAGAGGTCAAGTAAGGCTGATAATTCTACCTCTAATAGTTCAGTGTTTTACTAAAGAAGATTCTGCTTCTAATTTTTGGTGTGTTAGACCTGTGGCTACAAAAGATGTGTTTTGGGGGCAATAATAGAAAACCCCTGCTTTTCCTTAACATGCTAAAAATTTGGAACCTATAATTTCTTCAGTTTTCCAGTACAGTTAGAAACAACCAGTACAATATCTGCACTTATATTCCTTGTGCCTCTTATAGTGGTCTAACTCAGCAACTTCAGGTTCACCAAAGCCTTACTTTTAATAGGCACTTCATTCCAGATTACTTCAGATGATAATTTTTTAAAGGAAAAATGGAATATATTTTTCTCATGTAACTGAAAAGTCTATGGATAGACCTGGATCCACGGACTCAAAATCTAAACTAATAAAAGCAAAATAGTAAAATTAACCGTTTCTCCGAGACAGGGTAAGCCACGCCCACCATCCAATCAGAGTGGCGGTATGCAAATTAACCCAGCCAAGATGGCGGCAGCGGACACAGGCGGGCTTCCCTGTGTCCGCTGCCGCCATCTGTTGCCTTCCTGCAGGCCACACGGGACGGGCGGGGTGGGGGGTGGGAGGAGCGAGCCACCTGCAACCCCGCACCTCCACCGGAAAGCACCCATGGCGGCGATGGCGGACACAGTTGCCTCCCTGCGTCCAGTCCGCCGCCTTCGCCATCTGTTGCCTTCTTGCAGGCCACAGTGGAGGGGCAGGGTGGGGGGCAGGAGGAGCGAGCCACGATCAATTTCAGGCAGCAGGGCCTCGGACCTGGGAAGGGGGGGGCGTGGCCACCCAGACCCACCTGGGAATCCCAGCCGCTGCCCTGGCTGACCCTGGACTGGCAGGGCAGCAGACCTGGGAACCGGGTGGGCGTGGCCACCCAGACCCACCTGGCAATCCCCAGCTGCTACCCTGGCCTATGCTGGGCTGGGGCCATGGCTGCCAAGGAGAGGATGAGGGGGCTCAAGCCATCAAGGACCCCACAGGCATCGCCCAGCAGCACCTGCTTGCCCATCTCCGTAGTGTGGAGCAGACAGGCCCAGCAGAGAGCAGAGAACCAGGTGCAGTGGGTCCAAGCCATCAGTAGCACTTCTCCTGAGTGCTCCTGAATTGGATGAAGTCCAGGTCCAGCTGAGGGACCTCCCCACTTGCCCTCCTCCCCCCCCCCCAACTGCACCCTCACCCCAATGTACCCGTGCACAAATTTCGTGCACTGGGCCCCTAGTATGTAAATAAGAATCCATTCCTTGCTATCTCTTAGCTCTACCTTCCTCTATTGTCTTTATTCCCAGGGAGGCTCCATGTGATAGCAGAGATGGTCTCTGGCTTAAAATTTTACTAATTTAGCACAACATCCATCAAACTGAATTATAGCTGGAATCCTAACTGAAAAGGAGTCTGGGAAATGTCACTTATTTGCCTTCTAACTTTTTCAGATTAGAAAGGGTTTGAGCATCAACCAACAGCAACTATATAATTTTGTTTATATCAAATATTATTACACTGTAGTCCTGGCCGAGTAGCTCAGTTGGTTTGAGCATTGTCACAATACACCAAGCTTGCAGGTTCCATCCCCCAGTCAGAGCACATACAAAAAGCAACCAAGAAATGCACAAATAAGTGGAACAACAAGTCAATGTTTCTCTTCATTCCTCTACAATCAATAAAAATTTAAACATATACATTATTATACTGTAGAAAGTTTTACAAATTTTTAGAAATTTTATAATATAGAAAATAGTTGTATTTGCTATATTAAAGTGAGAGTTCTTTAAGAACAGGGACAAAATTGTATTCATGTTTAGGATATGCGGCATTCATTAAAGTATTAAAATGTCTTCCTTTATACCTATGACATTGGAATTAGAAGAATTATCTAGTCTAGCTCCCTAATACCTGTGAATAAGCCCCAAACTAAAGAAAGTGAAGTTTCACATCTGTTTTTACCTACCCTAGCTCTTCATGGCTTAACCTGCTCATCTCTTATGTGTTGACATAATTATACCTTAGATTCCTACTAGATACTGCTTTGGGTAAATTTTTATCTTCCCTTTGAATAGAATTGGAATTATATTTCCTGTTCAATTGGCCCATAAATAGCTCTCTAGTCCTAGTCCTGATCATTGGACAGTTAGCCTTGACAATCTACCCCTGTGTCTTATGCTAAAAGGGAAGTTTTCACCTGGCATTCTGAAGTTCAAGAACCCCCTTCTAGACACCAGAATGTATAGTAATGTTGATACCAACTATTTATCTCATCATTACTGTAGAGTTACCCATCTTTGGTTATTGAATCTCTCCTATATTGCTGAACCTCCCTTTGCCATCAGCCAGGCTTAACTTGATGGCAGGGTCTAATGCAGTGGTTCTCAACTGAAGGGTAACTTTTGCCTCCCAGGGGACATTTAGTAATGGTAGGAAACATTTTTGGTTGTCACAATGGGGAGAATGTTGCTACCAGATGTAGTGGGTAGAGGGATGCTGCTAACTATGCACAGGACTGCTTCCAACAACAAAGAATTATTTGGCCCAAATTGTCAATAGTGATGGGGTTAATAAATCCTGGTCTAAGTTTAACCCCAGTCTCGTACACTAAGCCCTGTATTGGAGTGTCATAACTCACCAATAAGTTCCAAAATAGGACATTTCCATCATGACATCATCCCTTATCATTCCTGGTCATATCACCTTCTCCCTCTACCTTCTATAAAGCTTTACTCAGTTTTACTCTCCTAATGGCCCTCTTTTGTTTCTTCTGTTTATACGTGTGTCTCAAATCAGGCTATGAGCTCTTCAAGACAATAGCTCCATCTCCCTGTTGTATATAACAATTTTAATTAATTCCTAAAAATAATAAGAGTCTGGATTCAGACCAAATCTTTCAGAATGCTCCCACTCTGGACAAAGGCTGAGAAAGAAAAAGAATATGTTTCTTAACTAATTGAAATAATCAACCCACTTGAAGTCAAGTAAATAAAATCATGGATTTACGATATCCGCCTATTCCCACTCATTCCTGAGAGTTGTTGGTTTTTATCTTGGCTTTTGATTTCTATCCAGATAATTTCTCTTCTGTTTATGTCTAATTGCTCTCTCCGCTAATACCCATAGCAACTTGTACTTCCTCTTTCATTACATAGCACATTTAATTTCTTTTTCAAGTTCTGTCTTCCCCCAAAAAACTTTTAGCTATATGAAGGCAGAGACTACTTTTTCCTTCTTCATTACAATATCCTCAGCACCTTAGCACAATGTCTGGCACATAGTAGGTACTTCCCCTTGTCATTAGTGCATATGAGGTTTTTGTGATTTTTTTTTTTTTTCAAAATAAAGTTTACTAAAACGTAATAGATTCAATAGGAAGTTCGACAAAGAAACTACAAAAAGGAAAAGTCAAATTCAGAAACTATATCCTTCTAACACAGGCTGATTGATGCCCAGGCTCATGATATCTTTTTAAAAGTCTACTTGAGGGTGCCACTCACTCACAATGACTTGTAGATGCCACTCACCTACTTTGTGCCTTTCCTTCTTTGAGATCTCAGACATGTAAGCCCTCGGGAAAATTGCGCATGAGTGGAATAACTTTAGACCTTGAAATGACTCTGGTCTTTTCTTTTCCCCTCTATGCCTTTGATGTGTTGGTATGTTATTATACAGTCATGCGCTGCATAACGATGTCTCAGTCAGTGATGGTCCGCATATATGGTGGAAGTATACCATATAGAATAGGTATGTAGTAGGCTATACCATCTAGGTTTGTGTGAGCACACTCTATGATGTTCAGACAACATCATAATGGTCTGGCCCTCTAGCAACTTCAGTGCAAAATTATAGCTAATTTGCCTACAAACATCAAGTGGTCAAAATAATCTGGCCACTCAGTATATGTGTTTGTCCTTTGGCTCTAGTATGATGTGGAAAGGTGAGTTGTAATCTGAAAGGTGTGAGTGAATTTACTATTGAATATATGTAGTACATATTTAAGTCTTTTTCTCACCAGTTATTTCCCAGATCCAGCTGGATTTTATTCCTGGCTTGCAATTATAGTGAAAGAATGCAGAAAGGAGACAAACTTTTTTTTTTAATTTTTTAAAAATTATTATTACATAAAGCTTTACAAAGATTAGTACATATATCTCTTTTTCCCCCTGCCCTTCCCCCCGCCTCCCCTACCCCCCAGTGTTTTGTGTCCATTGGTTATGCTTAAATGCATGCATAAGAGTCCCATGTCTGATCTGTTACCATCCCCCCCTCCCCCCCGCCCCATCGTCCCTGTCCTTGTTGCTGTAATTTGACAGTCTGTTTGA
>PVJC01014798.1:0-12494 GCA_004026665.1 Murina feae
TCCTTTTATTCTTAACACAACCAGAGACACATGGACAAAGCAATATGAATAAACAAAATAAGGATAAAAATTTGTTCTTAAAGCTACACAAAGCAAAGAAACATCTAACATAACTTGAAAAATGAAGAATAGAGAATTGATGAAATATTAGTTTTCACCTCTCAGATGGGCAAGGATCGAAAGGGTTGATAATACTGTTACAGGTGGGAGGAACAGTCCCATATGCTGTATACTAGTCAGTGAGTCTCTATCAAATTTTAAAACCTACGTATCCTTTGACCCAGCAATTCTACTTTCAAGAACTATTGCCTACAGATATACTTGTTCATGTACAAAATGACATCTATACAAATATATCCAATGCAGAATTATCTGTAATATGTGAATATGGGAGGCCAGGTAAAAGTCCACTGATAGATGTGGTGGATGTGTCTGTTTAAAAATCATGCATTGGTTATATGCACAAAACATACATCTTTTTGTTTTAAGCTGTTGAAATTCTGAAGTTGTTACTACCACGTAACTTAGCTTAAATTGGCTAATACGGAAATTGATAACAAGAGCCAAAGCTCCCATTATAAAAATCTGAAAATATATGGCAGTTGCCTCTGCTCACCAACTCCACGAGGAGGCGTGGCTGCACCAGTGACAAGAAGCTCCTTACCATGCGCCTCACCAAGCATGCCTTCGAGATCGCCCACCTGCCCACCACAAGAGCCCCGTGCAGGGCCTGGTGATTGCCATCAGCAGCAGTGGCCCTGGGAGGACTCCACCGCGTTGGTCAAACTGGAACGGTAAGGAGACCAGCTGTAGATGTGTCTCCTCTGCACTGTGCGAATCAGGCAACCTGGCTGCGCCAGAGTGAACGCTCAGGAATGGGGGATGAATGCACTAAGAGTTCCTCATGTGAGTTCTTCTGGTCATTAGGGCACTTTATGGGTTGGCTTGCATGTTACATATAAGAAACAAACTCCAAAGTAAGGAAAGGAAGATTTTGCTAGCGGTAGATTCTTCTGGGTGGTCTTTGGAAGGAGGCGTCATGATTCACAGGACAAGTTTTTATACTAAGAAACAAGGAGAACTGCTCTTCAGAGAAACGTGGAGATCCACACTTACCTCCGGGAAAAGGCAGGCAGTGAATTTTCTTTGGGTGGAACACTACCTGTGCAATCCCACCACTGACTCATTGAACCTGTTGACACAGCTTTCCCATGACATTGTCCCACAACAAACACACCACAAGACTTCCTCCACCCACTCGTCCCCTGTGCTACCTACTCCTTCCTAGGAGACACAAATAGATGTGGCCTGAAAATAACTGAAACAGTTCCAATAATTTATTTCATCTCCTGACTTCATTTATGGAACACATAGTAGTGCCAGGAATTTTGCATGTATTTTCTCAATTAAATTTCACAACCATCATCTCTGATGGGTTCTATTTTTTCTTCCATTTTACAGATGATAAAACCATGGCTTTGTAAGTTAAGCAGCCCTCTCCCCCACCCCCCTAAGGTCACACAATCAGTAGAAAAGCTGACTCTGGAAATCAGGTCTGTTCACCTTGGGTTCCTGAGACTTTCCTCATTTATCTTTATTTTTTTTCCAATTTTTTTTATTACATAAAGTATTACAAAAATTAGTACATATATCTCTTTTTTCCCCTGCCTTTCCCCCAGCCTCCCTTACCCCCCCGCCCCCCGCAGTGTTTTGTGCCCATTGGTTATGCTTAAATGCATGCCTTGGTGCCTCTCTGTCCACATTCAGAAATCACAAGACCTTAAGTATATGGTTTAAAGCAAACTTTACAAGAAGTCTTGGGGCTTTTCAAAGGGTGAAGCTCACCCCAACACCACCATATGCCCAGTGTGTAAAAGTTTCTGGAGCTGTGGGTTAAAAGAAATGTCACTTCAGAGATTTTTTATTTGGATCTCAGAATATAAATTATTCCTTTAGAATCTTAAAAGGAGTTCAGCCATTTGAAAAGGAGGCAATGGAGGCCTTGAGTCTAGGTTCTTTGTAACTCTATTCAAAATCATAAGGTGGAAAAGAAATTTATTTTTTTCACTTTTCATTTTGTCCAGCTTTATTAAGATGTAATGGACATATAACATTGTGCAAGTTTAAGGTTTACTCTGTGATGATTTGCTATACATGTATACTGAAATGATTACCACAAAATAATTTGATTTAATTAACTGAATCTGAGAGCCACTGGAGAGGACTAGGGAATTGGAGAGAATTTCTTCAATTACCAATGGACTAAACTAAGCTAAATACTAGCAATTCCCACTTTCAAGGAACATACAGATTAGTAAAGGAGACAACAAACAAATAATAGTGAAATCACCTCAACTAGAATAATAGTAATTTGGGTCCAATAGGACTAGTGATAAGTAGACTCATCCTAGATCATTCATCAGCCTCCCAGTGACCTGAACCTGCATCAAGTGAAACTGAATTTGGGGAATCCTATCCTATATGATAAAAGCCTAATATGCAAATTGACCAAACAGCAGAATGACCGGTTGCTATGATGTGCACTGACCGCCAGGGGGCACACGCTCAATGCAGGAGCTGCCCCCAGTCCGCAGGCCCTGACCAGCAGAAAACAGGCAGAGCCAGGCCAGCCAAGGCTGGTGCCCCAATTGCCCCACTGGTCACCCCACAGATGGGCCCTGATTGCCAGCCAGGCCTAGGGACCCTACCCATACATGAATTTGTACATTGGGCCTCTAGTTTATAATATTACAGCAATTTTTTGTCCAACATTAATATAATGGCTGAGTGTTAGATCAACGGATGCACAAGGACTGAGCACCTCACCTGTGTCTGACCACAGGAAATGTATATTAATTGCACCCACTCTGCCAATCAAACCCCACTCGCCATTTCTTCTCAGAACACCCTTTGGCTGTACCATTCCACCATGGGAAGCCCTATAGAGTATGGGGTTAAAAATAAGGGCTAAAGAAACTAGTTAGGTTTGAATCCAATTCCGCTAAATCAGTTGATTATATGGAACGAGGTATTTCACCTCTCAAGCCTCATCCATAAACCTAGCCCACGTCATGCCTCCTTCACAGGTTTGTTGTGAAGATTAAATGGGATACTATATATAGAGTATTTTGCTAATGATCAGCATATACTAAATGCTTTCCTAAAATAAAATAAAAAGTAGCTTCCTGGAACGTCAATTTCCCTCATCTCTATCTCATCAAATCTTAGGGAGACTTTAAAGCCTGAATCAAGTTAACTAGCCCATGGCTACTTTCTCCCTATTTCTTATGAGAATGATTTCCTATAAAGAACAACATATACTTAAGTGTTCTTCTATATTAGACTCATTTGACTCTGGCAACTCCTAAAAAGGAGGTGGTGGCCTGTGGGTGGGTTGAGGTGGATAAGAGGCAGATAAGCAAGCACTATGCTCCCAAAAAGGAGGCCAGAGAGGACCAGAGAAGCATTTCTACCCTCCTATCCTTCAATCTACTTTCTAACTGTATAACCTAAGGTAAGGCCAGGCTTTGGTTGCTTTATCTGTAAAATGGGCTGGATCCCATTTTCCCTAG
Organism: Murina feae; assembly: GCA_004026665.1. Lineage (NCBI taxonomy): Eukaryota > Metazoa > Chordata > Mammalia > Chiroptera > Vespertilionidae > Murina > Murina feae. Next base: position 3,573 of record PVJC01014798.1, read on the forward strand.
TTGTAGTCAGGGAGCTGAACCCTGTGTCCTAATATTAGACCTCTTCCAGCTCTAGCTCTAAGGTCTCCTGGCACACGTGGCCCTGGAAGTGGGTGGGTCTATCAGGCCTATCACCCTAACGCCAGGTGACCTGCATATCTGGCCATTCTAGAGGCCATCATACCCTCTGAGTGAATGAGACATATTGTTCTCATTTCCGTCCACGCCCTCCAAAATCTGGAATTTCTCTGCAATCAGGCCATGAGCCAGCAGCTACTAGCACCCAGGCTGCCAGCAGGGCAGTGCCCAGGGCTTGTTGATGTCAACACTGATGAGGAATGATTGAAGCTTGGCTCTGCCTGTCCCTTTCTGTGCTATCTTCAGCCAACGGCCCACAGGCTTTCATCTGCTGAGCTGGCAGTGTTGAACAACAACAGTATTCTTCCTTCCTTCCTGGACTCCCACCCCTCCCTCTGGCCACTGTCTTAAAGGAACTAACCATCAATGACCGGATAGACCCTGCCATTTAGACTTCTTGTAAATGGTGAGGGTTCTGGGCAAGACAGCCAGATTCTCTATTTCGTTTAATACTGGCCTGGTGACTAATCTCAAGGAGAAATGAGAAACAGACTGAAGAGGGACTATAGACACTTTCTGGCTAGAGATGAGGTGGAGATTTTTAATCAATGAGTCCTGACCCTATCTGTAACCAGGCAAGGACTGTCTGCCTCCAGGTCTCCCCTAGACATTGCAGGAGAAGATCCTTGGCGAGAGAGACCAGTAGCCCAAGGCCAATGCTGTCCCTAACACACAATGGAAAGGTAGCTGTCCATGGAGGCCACCATCAGGTTGTGTTTTCCCAAGAGCAACTGGCCAGCAAGGGCTGATACCCAATCTGGTCTCCACTTGCCAAACCATGTGCCACATCTGCCAGAGGGACTGCCTTTTCTGATGCTCGCAAAGGCTCCATAAGGCATAGTGTGAGACCAGTGTGCACTCATGTGTCTGTGTCTCCTGATGGCCATGCTGGGTAGTTTTTCAAATAGAAGGTCAATAGCATCTTTACAGCTAGCTGTTCTACTGCACCCTTACCTCCCAGTGCCATGATTTATCTTTCCTTCTTCCTTTATTCTTCCTTTCCCACTCCCTTCCCCAGCCATTCTCCATTTTTTTCTCCCCTTTTCCCTCCTTTTTGTCTTTTTATCCTCTCCCCTTCTCCTCTTCCTCACTCCCGATCTACGGTCATATACTGGATAGCCAGATTTCCCTAAATCTTCAGTAATACTCTGGAAGGTGGGGGACAGGTAAACATGGAAGGAAGCCACAGAGAAGAAAGTCTTTGTATTCGGAATATAGTCTTTCTTTTTCTTTTTCTTTTTTCTCTTTTTTTTCTTTAACTTGTGGCCTTGGGGTTAATGGCCGGTCATTTTAAGAGATAGCAGAAAAGATCAGGAGGGTGGATTAAAGAAACCTTGAGCATAAAGAACTTGAAGAGATTATTTAGCTCTGCCCACAGAAATCAGCAGACACAAATGCTGAGAGCTAGCCTGTACCTGACTTCTACTTTCCTTTCTAGTTGACTGCTATGATAGGCAGAATTACATCCCCTTCCACCCTGGAGATATCCATGCCAGCACGCGTAAATATATTATTTTTTACATGACCAAAGAAACTTTGCAGATGCAATTAGACTTAAGGTCTGCTTTGTAGTTGACCTTAAGATAGAGAGATTACCATGAATTATCTGGGTGGGCTCAATCTAATCACACAAACCCTTAAAATCTGAGAACATTCTCCAGAAGAGGGAGTGAGAAGAGGACAGAAAGTGAGAAAGATGTGAGATGTGAGAGGGACAGCCAAAGTCCTATAACTACAAAGAAAGCCCAGTCCTATAACTACAAGGAAAGAATTCTGCCAACAACCTAAATAAGTTGGAAGTGGATTCTTCCCCAGAGACTTATTAAGGATCACAGTTCTGTCAACACCTTGAATTTAACCCAACATGACCTGTATCAGACTTCTAACCTACAGAAGGTTGAGGTAATACATGGGTGGTGTTGAAAGTCACTAAACTTGTAGTAATTTGTTTTAGTAGCCATGAAAAACAAGTGCCAAAAACTGCCGGGAAAGTTAAATAATAACAATCTCTCTTAGATCTCTGCCCCTTTAGGCAAATATTCTACATATGTGGCCCTGAGAATGTGCTCCTCACAGCCTCCAAGGAATGAGCTGTGCTTGCAAAGGTAAACTAGTGTACCACACTTTCCAAGTAGTTGTGCTGCTAGTACATGAAAGTCAAATACAAATCCATTTGCAAAACTTATAAACTCAAATTGCTAAAGTGTTCTCTAACCAAAAACTGTAACTTTATCTTCAAAATATTAAAGAGCACTTGGTAGAGGGATGAAAGAGAAAGTGACAGTCATGAAAAGTGTAGCATGCAAAGTAGAGACGTCAAATACGAAGCATCCTTTGAAGACTCTCATCTGGGAAGAGCAAGAAAGTACTGAGGAAGAAGGGAGAAAGACACAGTTAAGGGAGAGTGTTTATACAAGATTAAAGAGACCTGCCCATTTTTATTGGGCATGGCAATTAAGCTGGTTGATAAAGAAAAGGACAATACTGTGCATATATGCCTAACCCATAGACACAGACAATGGGGTGGTGAAGGCCTGGGGCAGGGGGTGGGGGCAGGATGGAGAGGGTCAATGGGGGAAAAAGAAGACATATGCAATACTTTCAGAGATAAAGATTTTTAAAAAGAAAAGGACAATACAATACAGAACAGAAATAGCATGGAACACGCTCCTGGAGGAGACCTGTGGATGAAGAACACAAAGAAAGGACCAGCACTCAACTAGAGAAAGGCTGCGTTTGAAAGTGGGAGAAAGGGGCAAGTGTGGGATGGGGCATAGCCTCAACTTCCTCTCCTGGGTTGGGAGGCCAGTAGTCCTGCATGCAGAGGAAGGCTTTTGGGGAGCGAGGAAGCTCTAGGAGGGCAGATGTGGAAGAGACAGCATGACCTGACCGTTGTTATGATGATTGGAATGAGTAAGAACATTCTGTTAGAAATGGAAAAGGAATTTGTTTAGGCTGCAACCCCTGGCAGTGATTTTCCTCTGCAAAGATAACCAACACATTTGGAACTTCTTTTACCCTTTATTTTTTTCAACTTCTCTGTTTGTTTTAATTAAATTGGCCTTTATTCTTGTACATAATCAAGGAATATTCTGGGAGGGGGCACGTGACAGCATGCTGAACAGCTATGATCATCTCTTCCTGCAGATCGAGTTAGCAGCCACCAAGGGTCACGTCATTACTCTGCCTATGGAAGTGACACAGCTGTCCTCGGGCTGGAGAACTGCAGTGAGTCTGGGGTGGCAATCCGCAGAGGTTGTTAAGGGTCCCTGTGAAGCAGGTGAGGTTCCTGGTGCCGAAGCATCTGTTCTGCTCTGTGTGACGGTATTGTGGCAGGAAAGCTACCACAAAAAGGCACTAGATTGTGGGACTGAGCAAGACACTCTTTGCTCTGGTCAGCCTCAGATGAAAAAGGGGTCCTGGAACAATTTGGGCCGGAAGACAATAGAATTCTTTATTTTTTGGCACAGTCATGAATACATCTTTATCCCAAATGCAAAGCAGGCATTAAATCCAAGGACAATAAATGGTGAGCCCAGCATTCCAGGAACAATCACAGGCTTTCTCAGTGTGCTCAAGTGAAAACAGTCCCACAGGGCTTCAAAGAGACATGTGGGCCTCTTCTTCTCTTCTTAAGTAAACAAAATTAAGAAAGAGCAAGTACTTCCTACAGCTGTGGCTGCCAGAATTTCTCCCTACCCTATCCCAACCCTGACCCCAACCTAGGGTCCCTCAACCTTTCTGGCTTAAAGCAGCATGTACACAGTGACCTTGAGGTTGAACTTGAAGTTATTTGGGTGCCCCCTTTGAGAGCAAATACTAAAATAAATATTAAAATAATCTTCAGAGCATAGTAAACTTTCCTAATCCCCTTGCACATCGCTGCATTTTTCCTATACTTTGAAGATAAATATGTATTTCTTTGCAACAAACCCTGATATTGATGGTGTATGTTTACAAAATAGGTAAACTTGGGGGAGGGGAAGTCAGTTCATATTGAAAAAGTGTACATTGGGATATTTTGAATTACAAGCACCTTAAACCATTTAAAAATTAGTTTTTTGTTCTAGAAATAAGTGAATTTGTTCTTTCAGTACTAAGGGGCATACTAGTGAGTATCTCTTTAGTTCAGCTTTATGCTAAAAACTAGCTTGAAAAAAGTTGGTGCTGGTCAGGATGGGCCCTGGAGTTAGCTGTCCCTTTGTTTTCCACTTCTTGTCAGGCTGGCAGAGTGCCATCCCATAAAAAGTATTGTCTCTGCAGAGACCAGCCAGGCTCTTTGTGGAGTCACCTCTTGCCACTTCCCAGAAGTCACTCCTGAGTCAGGGAATTGCAAATAAAGTTTGCTCCACAACACATGATCCCCTCCTCCCACACATCCCTCCTTGAGCCTTGTGGTTTACATATTCCCACAAGGTCAAGCCAAGGACATTTGGTCACAGGCAGAGTTATGGAAACAGCACATGTAGGAACAACCATGCAACAAACTCGGAGATTTAAAATTCCTCTAATTCCATGTAGAATTTCACATGGGACTGCTTCCCTTTGACAGGGAGCTGTTCTTTTCCCAGAGCAAGACATTGTGTGACCAGTGCTTTAGGGCAGACAATCCCAGTTCCGTGCCATGAATATTTTTGCCCTGGACCTACCATTTTCTAAACACGCGGGTCACAAAAGAAATTGAAAACCAGATATTGGCCTCAAGGACTCCGCAATCCAGACAAAAGGCAGAAAATACACACAGCCATGAAATAGTTTGCTGATTGATTCACTCAATCAACACTTTTTAGAAAGTATTTACTTTGTGCCATGTATTATACAACACACTGGGAAAATAACAAATAAATAATGCTTGGACCTGTCTTTATTTTTTTTAAATATATTTTATTGTTTTTTACAGAGAGGAAGGGAGAGGGATAGAGAGCTAGAAACATCGATGAGCAAGAAACATCCATCAGCTGTCTCCTGCACACCTTCTACTGGGGATGTGCAGGGCAACCAAGGTACATGCCCTTGACTAGAATCGAACCTGGGACCTTTCAGTCCGCAGGCTGACGCTCTATCCACTGAGCCAAACTGGTTAGGGCTTGGACCAGTCTTTAAAAAGCTCGCAGCCTGGCAGATGGAAACAGAGCCATCGGTAAACATAAGCTCTGTAGATAGGGAATATATCGGGGCTGGTGGTGGTGGGACATTGTTAGGGGCAGAAATAGCTTGAACATCCAATAAATGCTTAGGAGTTTATTGCAGAAGAGATGAGCAAATGCAGCCAAGACCAGAGAAAACTACAGAGAGATAAGATTTGATGTAACTGTTCAACAGTGGTTAGAAATATGGATAGAGGACAGAGGTGAGGCCTTTCTGGGAAGAAAGACCCATTTAAGAGTATGAGCTGGGTAGTTCCCAAAACAGGGAGAGATGGTCACAACTGGGGTGGATCATTGTGTCTGCTTACAGTTCTTTAAAGTGCAGCAAAGACTTAAAAATGATTAACTGTACTATATGTTTGATGTCAATGTCAGCGGAAAGAAAGAAATTGAGTTCGAGTAAACTTCTACTGTTGCTCAGTGGTTGAGCATTGTCAGTTATTTAACCAAGAAGCCACGGTTTGATTCCTGATCAAGGCACATGCCTGAGTTGCAGGCTCAGACCCCAGGGCAGGGTGTGCAGGAGGCAGCTGATCAATGATTCTCTCTCACATTGATGTTTCTCTCTCTCTTCCTTCATCTCTGAAATCAATAAAAGGACTTCATTTTACATTAATCACCTCTTTAAAGATTGGTTAATCTCAAATAAGGTTAGATTCTGAGGTACTGGGTGTTAGGACGTCAACATATGAATTGGTTTGGGAGTGGGGGAGCACAATTCAATCCATAACAGGCAGGAGGGAATACGGAAACAGAAACCACCATCAATGGGCCAAGGAACAATGTGACATCATAGGAAGATGTGGGATGGGATATATTGTGGAGCCATCTTTGGAAAATACTGCCTTCTTTAGGCACCAGTATCTACTTCAGTGCCCTTAGCCCAGGATCTTTAATAAACATAAATCTCAATTTAAATAAAATATTTTTCAAGTGAAACTTTACTATGAGTCTCCCTAGTGTATCATCTTTCAACTACTTTGCTGTCCTTACTATCTTCCTACACAAAAATATTCTGAAGTCACCACTATCTCTGGGGGATGGAATTAGGCATGCTCTATAATTTTAATAATATGAATTCCTACAGATAGATTATGTTATATAGGGGCATAGATTCAGGAAAAGTATGTTCTAAAAATAATGCACTGATAGAATGATAGACTGTGGCATTGGTAAAGTACCGCATAAACTCTCGAGCAGCATCTGAATGAAAAGATTGTTCTGCCCACTGTCTTTCAGGAATAAAGTTCCCCACATGGGAGATGGTTATCTTTTAAAATGTTTTTATTGTTCTTCATCTAATCAGAGTGTAATATATGCTATGGCAGGCACTGCTATACCGAATTCTCTATTTTTTCTAGTCAAGGATACTTTATCTTTTTGTTAAAGATGTTTTCAATTTGGGATTACATTAAAAAATAAAGCGTGAAAATATACACAATGAAAATCATCTTTTCACCCCTGAAATCTCCCTAGTTACCACCACTTTTCTTAGCATATCTTCCCAGAATTTATTGCATATCGAGCAAATACAAATATAGGTTTTCCTTTTTATCTCTTTTTATACTATAAAAAATAGCTTATTTTCCATGCTCTTCTACACACTTTGCCTTTATTACTTTACTGGAGGGCCAGTGCATAAAATTCATGCACTAGAAGGGTCCCTAGTAGCTACCGGCTGCTGGCCAGGGCCTCTCTCCCTTCCCCTGGCCGGCCCTGCACCCTGGTCAAACTCCTGGATGAATTCTCAGTCGAGGGGACAATTTGCATACTATGCTTTTATTATATAGGATATCTTGGCGATCTTCCCATGTCAGTTCATAGATACGTGTGTATCTGTAATGCATTTAAACAGATTGCTCTCATAGAGCCTTGCCAACCGAACATGTTTCAAATTTTTGTAATTTTGCATATCTGATTGGTAAGAAAAAAATTGCATCTTTATGTAATTTGAATTTCTATTTATCTTACTTGGAATTATGATAAGCTTTATTTTACATGTTTAAGAGTTCTTTGCATTTCCTGTTTTCTAATTGCCTATTTTTTCCTTTACTCATAATTCTGTTGGTCTTTTTATTACTTTCTAGATGCCCTCCATATGTTAAGGAAATTAGCTTTTTGTTGAGGATATGAGTCCCATTCTGCTTCTAAACCCTAATTTTGTTCAGCTATTGGACTATTTCAAACATCCTCGTACAGGTTTACTACAAAAAACTGAGAAAACAGAAGATGGAAAAATAATCAACGTAATCTCACACAGGAGATCTCGATGTTGATTCAAGAAGAAAACTTTTCTTGAGCTATTTCTTTAAGCACGTGAGAGGAGCAGGAAAAAGTATAAAAGAGAACATTTACTGAGTATCTACCATATGTATTACATTCACGTTATCGCATTGAGAGTCCTCAAACAACTCTATCAAGCAACTTCCATTGTATAGCTAAGAGACTTGAAGCTCAGATAAGTTCAAAACTCAGACCAGCATCACAGGACTAGTAAGAGGTGGACAGGGTTCCAGCCTGGATCTGTCAGACCTTGGCGTCCCTTCCCTCCCGTAGCTCCCATTGCTTTGCTGCCACCTGTAGGCTGTGACATCTTGGGAGAGCTGTAACCACTGACTAACAGCCACCATATTGAGAGGTTAACAACCATAATAAAGGTGACAGAGACCTCCTTGTTGTTTTGAACACCACTAGATTCATTCACTTCCAGTCCCGGAATATTCACAGGTCTGGAACAGGCACATTCATCAGGAAGCAAGGCTCAGCTGGCTGCCGCTGGCTCCTGGCCATGTGTAGACAACCCCTGGTCATTTGTCAATGTTCCCCAGGGGTGCCTGCTTCATGTTAAAATCCTGGCGGTGTGCCTCATTCCACTGTATAATTGCCCAGGTCATAGCAAGGCTGACTAAATCCTCTTGATGCTCCTGCTAATTCCACGGGCCCTGCAGGCTAGAAGGGCCCAGAAACAGAGCGAGGCACACCCAAAAGTGCCATCCAAAGGCTGGAGGCTCCTCCGGTTTTTGGACATGAGTAAACACTTCATTGTCAAATTGTCAACATGCAAATACAGACAGGGCTTTCTTCAGGGCTAGCACAGAATGCCGGAACTAAAACGGACATGGGAGCTTCCCTAATTCCGTTTTCCAATTGTGCTCTGAGGAGCCTGTGATGGTGGAGGAGGTTCCCATAGGGACACTTGTGGGGATGAGGTAAAGGTGAACAGATGAGGGTCTTGGTTTCACATCCCAAGTTCAACCACATCAGTCATACTTTTATTACAAGTCGTATTGTACTCTCAATGCAATTGCATTAGATGTATTGGGGAAAGGGCTGCCAGCTAAAACAAGTCTGAGAACCACATCATTTTACTGGTGTGGAAACAGAGGCTCAGAAAGGGTTGGATGTAGCTGGATCATATGGGAAGTTAGTGGCAGGACTCAGATTAGTCGTCGACTCCTTGACTAAAGTTCTCACCACTATTTGGGCTCCATCACCACACCCAGTTCTCCTGTTTCCTTTGTTCCAGACACTTATTCCTATATAAATTGGCAGCCCAACTATTCCTCAGACCGACGAATCAACTTGTTGCAGAAAGACCAAAAACTAAGCGATGCTTTTGAAGAGGTGGAGAAATCAGCTTTAATAACGTGCGGTCTCC